>JAZGTJ010005848.1:1507-26395 GCA_036877575.1 Botia almorhae
TAATTCACAATCTCCACCTACAATCCCTGCCGGACCTGAGACTCGAACCTGCAACCTTTGGGTTACAAGTCCGACTCTCTAACCATTAGGCCACGGCTGCCCCGTGGTCTGTATGACCTGTCTTGCAATGTAAATTGGCTGCAAAAACCTGTATTGTATGTGTTTTTAATTATTATTAAATTGCTCATTATCATATTTATGTTCGTTGTAAATGTTAAACAATGGGAATTAAACAAACTTTTACACTGAAGACAGTGGCCTAATAAATTACAGTAAAGTTTAATTAAACAAATAGGTGAATAGTTGCCAAAATTGTTACATCAAACTATAGTGCCCTAAAGAATGTAGTTAGCAACTCTTCGGATACGATAACTGTGCAGTTCAATTAAAGACACTACAGATGATATTTAACATTAAACAAAAAAAACTTTATCACTTCATCACTCACTATCCTTGTTCAGCTGATTTTGTAAGTGCTGCTGTCACAAAAACCCCACAGTTTTAAAACTGCAGTCCTATAACTGTGGTCCTGAAACCGCTGGGGCAGCTTGTGGCACTGCAGGAACATGCAGGGTTAGGGTTAGGAACTCACAACCTTAAAGAAGCACCTGAAAACACAACTGACTAATCATTAATGTAATAATGTATAACCTTTTTAAATGTTTTTTTAAACCTGTTAGTCCTCTGCTGTTCATCTGTCCCTGGCATCAGAACTATTCCTACATGTAAATGTAGCTTCGTAGATTTGGCTTGTTGGTTCTTGGGGCACAATGTTAAATGCTCTCTCTCTCTTTGTAAGTTACTTTGGATAAAAGTGTCTGCTTAAAGAATAAATGTAAATGTCTTCTTTATGGATGTTATAGCTACAGTTGGTATATATGTGTGTGTTTGTGTGTGTCCCTAATAACAGTGAAATGCCATGACAACTGGCGTCTGACATTTAAAATGACAAATAACATTTATACTGGTTCTTACTAAATTAGAGGGCTATAAATCGGCCAAACCAAGTTTTTCTTTGATCTGTAATTACATGCATGTGTTTGTGTCAGGGTTAGGTTTTATCCCGATGTAAAATCAGTAAAAGTCTATGGACTGACCTCACTAATATAGTCCAACAAACGTGCGTGCAGGCGTGTATAGAACAGTATTTAATGCATATACAGTAGTAATGTGTAAAGTAATATCTTTTTTTGAAGTTATATCTTTTTGTGTGTTCAGAGAGAAACATCCATCACAACATGTCCTCATTCAATGAGTCTGTTGGTTTGGGATATCTGAAGACTAACGCCATTGAATTTGTGAAGTATCCTTTTACGATGATACACAATTTTACACAAACCCTGTGTGGGGAAAAAACAGTTTGAAATGACGCAAACATTCTGGTAAGGTTTGTGGATTGATTCCAGTGATGTGAGCTTTTATTAATAATGCTGAAATGATAATGCATTATACTGAGTATCAGAGCTTGTAATTCTTACAACAACTAAATGGTTAAAATACATCTGAAATGTGTGAAATGTTTGGTCACAGCGCCTCTGTGGTGAATTTAAGAAATGCCGTTCAAAGTGGGTGTTTTGTTGTTTATAACGTTTGACCAATAGGTGGTGTTTGAACCATGTTCTGTGCCAATATATGCACAAGCTGACATGCTTGGTGTCTTTGCAAGCATATTCGTTTCTGTAGAGCGGTTTGGCACACAAAAGAATTGGTTTGGTGACTTTTATGTTAATCATCCTGCAAATGCTTATAGGTGTAGGTCAAATTGATGGTTTTCGTCCATTTCACTACCCAAAGAATCTGCATGAAGTTATTTTTATTTAACTTTTGATAAAATACACTAGAAATAAAATATTTGGGCAAGCTGTTATTTTAAACATAATATTCTCAGTACTCAGGAACAATCTCCTGCTGTTCAGAGTTGAAAAGAAATACTGCACTGTTCATTTGAATGACACGTTTTCCTCAGCTACAGACATGCAGCTACAACAAGAGGCAGATGAGCCGGATCTACCCTAAAGGAGGCCGTGTGGACTCCAGTAATTTCATGCCTCAGATCTTCTGGAATGCCGGCTGCCAGATGGTTTCTCTGAACTTCCAGACTCCAGGTACAGCTTCTGCCTCGGGCCCTGAGAGCCATGGCCCCTGTTACTGTACATCCATATGATTACATGAACATGTTCTACAAAAGATGTTTAGCATGCAGTAGAGGTCACTCACATAACGTGGCACTGCGGTAATCGTTTGTCATGCAACCCAGCTGTGGTCATGTAGTTATTTGTTATATATTTGTTGTTATAGACATACTAAGATCAGTGTTTACGGTTTTATTGCATTCTGTGTTTAGAATCATACTGCATTCAGTGTTTTTAGTCATGTGACATTGTGTTTACAGTCAAACTGTGTTCAGTGTTTTAAGTCATACTGTGTTCAGTGTTTATGGTTGTACAGCTTTCTGTGTTTTGAGTCATATGGCATTCATTGTTTACAGTCGTGTGGTGTTCAATGTTTTTATTCATATGATGTTTAGAGTTTGCAGTCATACTGCGTTCAGTGATTACAGTTGTACTATGTTCAGTGTATACGGAATTACTGCTTTCTGTGTTTACAGTCAAACTGTGTTTAGTGTTTATGGTTATACTGCTTTCTGTGTTTACAGTCAAACTGTGTTTAGTGTTTATGGTTATACTGCTTTCTGTGTTTATAGTCAAACTGTGTTTAGTGTTTATGGTTATACTGCTTTCTGTGTTTACAGTCGTGCTGTGCTCAGTGTTTACAGTTGCGCTGTGCTCAGTGTTTACAGCCGTGCTGTGCTCAGTGTTTACAGCCGTGCTGTGCTCAGTGTTTACAGTTGTGCTGTGCTCTGTGTTTACAGTCGTACTGTGCTCAGTGTTTATAGTCGTACTGTGCTCAGTGTTTACAGTCGTGCTGTGCTCTGTGTTTACAGTCGTGCTGTGCTCAGTGTTTACAGCCGTGCTGTGCTCAGTGTTTACAGCCGTGCTGTGCTCAGTGTTTACAGTCGTACTGTGCTCAGTGTTTACAGTTGTGCTGTGCTCTGTGTTTACAGTCGTGCTGTGCTCTGTGTTTACAGTCGTACTGTGCTCAGTGTTTACAGTTGTGCTGTGCTCAGTGTTTACAGTCGTACCGTGCTCAGGGTTTACAGTTGTACTGCTTTCAGTGTTTACAGTTGCGCTGTGCTCAGTGTTTACAGTTGCGCTGTGCTCAGTGTTTACAGTCGTACTGTGCTCAGTGTTTACAGGTCATTTGCATGACGGAACATCTTTGTTTGTCAAATGCGAAGTCTTGAAATAGCAGCACATTCAAACTTTAAAGTGTGACTTTAAGGCTTTGAGTAAACAAACAAAACCCACACAGCACAAGCCCCCAGCACACACACACAAGTGTGTTTGTGAACAGATGCTGCCTCATTCCCTCCGGCTCAGAGCACAAGACAAAAGAGCACGGGAATGCCAGACAACAGCAGAGGGCGGTTTAAGATGTCATTCAGGGGGAACAAAATCTCTATTTTAATGCCAAAAGCTCCATTTGCACAGTTTTCGTATGATAATTCACAGAGCTCCTCACACTTACATTTTACTGCATGTTTCACACTGTAAACATTTATAAATAGTGATGAAAGATGTTTCAGTCCTCACATCTACTAAATAACTGAACATGTTTACAGAGACCATTTCTGCCTAAACTTGTATCATTTCTGCCTAAACTAGTACCATTTCTGCCTAAACTTGTATCATTTCTGCCTAAACTTGTATCATTTCTGCCTAAACTTGTATCATTTCTGCCTAAACTTGTATCATTTCTGTAACTTGTATCATTTCTGCCTAAACTTGTATCATTTCTGCCTAAACTAGTACCATTTCTGCCTAAACTTGTATCATTTCTGCCTAAACTTGTATCATTTCTGCCTAAACTTGTGTCATTTCTGCCTAAACTTGTGTCATTTCTGCCTAAACTTGTATCAGCTGTGCCGTGTTAAGAAGAGCAGTGCTATTTCTTTCCTGAATGAACATTTAAGATTTACACTTGGTGGATGAAAAAAGATCTTGTAGATTTACATTGAAGATGAAACCTGCTCAAGAGACCAGACGTGTGTGTGGCAGATTACACTGATTTACTGTGTTTTACTCTTTCAGATTTGGGGATGCAGCTGAATCAGGGGAAGTTTGAGTATAATGGGGCATGTGGGTGAGTGTGTGCACAGGAGTCATCAGTTAAAGCGTGTCACAGCTCATTAGCTGCAGCTTGGGGCAAGAGGTTCATTTGATCCACATTAGCGCAAATCGCTAAATATCAGCCCCCTCTTTCAGGTTACCCATGTAAAAATCCAGCCCTACACTCATGTGGGATTACAGGCCCACCGGTATCTATATCACATACCCTGTTTCTGAAGGCCATGTCAGATCATCAAATGCAGAGCGTGTATTTGACTTTTGTAATAGAAAGGACTTGGACCATTAATGCTCTTTTGAACAATTAATCAGGAACATATTAATCAGGAAAATAATTAATATCTGCCCTGCAGTGACTTAAATGACACATTTATACACAGACTTTGTAGTAAATTGGTCAAAAAGGCGCACTGTTGAAGCATTTGGAAAGTTAATTTTTAATAAAAAAATTTGCTGTGTAATAATAGAGACATTTTTTAAAAAATTAAAAAAATTATTAGCATCTAAGAGCTTAAAAAATTCTTTAAAAATTCACAGATAATAATGTGAAGTGATGTGAATTTAACCCATCCGGTTTGATGCACAAACATTGGAGTTGTGAACACACTGCAGACCTTGAACACACACCCCTGTGCCTGGGAACAACTGGGGGTAAGGTGTCTTGTTCAAGGGCAGTTGTTTTCTGCTGGCATTGGCAATCGAAGTGGCGAACTTCTGTTTACAAGTCTGACTCTGTAACCAGCAGGCCACAACTTCAAACACTGCAGGTTGTGTTTAGTGAATTGTAATAAATTCTGTGATGTAAAATGTAAAGCATACAGTTAATGTGGTTTTTAGATGAAGGTTTGCAGTGTGTATTCTGTATCTTAATCATGTGATTCGGCTGCTGTAGGTTCCTGCTGAAACCAGATTTCATGCGCCGTGCCGATCGGATGTTTGATCCGTTCTCTGAGACGCCTGTGGATGGTGTTATAGCAGCGACCTGCAGTGTACAGGTGATGCCCTGTATACACATATAGATCTTAATTTACTGTGTGTGAGGGTGCTGTTATTTGAGTTGAAACTTCTGCAATATCTTCAACAGTTTTGGGATCAGTTTCAGAACCTGTTCTGTTTGACTGTTTCCCGTCCCTGGTTTTTGGCAGGTGTTCTCAGGGCAGTTCTTATCAGATAAGAAGATTGGCACTTATGTGGAGGTGGACATGTATGGCCTTCCCACAGACACCATCAGAAAGGAGTTCAAAACCAGGATGGTCATGAACAACGGCCTGAATCCTTATTACAATGAGGAGCCCTTTGTCTTCAGAAAGGTTAAGTGTTTCATTTGTTCGTTCATTTGTTTCATGTTTATTCATTTTTGCTGGTTCAGTAACGTCAGACAGAGATCGTACACATTTATAAGTGAGTGATCTCAGTCAGATGATGCTCTCTCATTGGCTGAGGGAGTCAGAGGTCAGATTTGACACATTATTTTAGTGTATGTTTACAGATATAATTTTGACATGATTATTGACTTAAAGTCAAAACTAATCATAATCCAGAGTCTTGTTGTGCAGATATTATAGAGTTCATTTAGATGGTATTTGTCTGTTAGTCTGTGTTGTGTGAAGTAGCTGACAGGTGATCACAGCTTAGTGAATCTGAAGGGAAGTTCAGATCTTAGAGCAACACAGAGAAACATGATGTGTGTTTGATCTCATTAACTGTCACAAAAGTGTTTGAAGACCAGTTGTGATTAGCTTCATATAGTCACATGAGCCCTTGTGAGCTTTAGAATGAGTCGTATTAGAGCTGCATTAAGAACACATCTTCTGAAAGAGGGAGAGACAGAGAAAGAGAGAGAGACAGAGAAAGAGAGAGAGAGCAGGGGGCAGTTCTTGTGCTGATCCAGCAGAATATTGTAGTCTGTGATCTGTTACACAGACCATAAATCAACTCCACTGCAGTGCTGACACACACAATCACACTTTCACAAACACACACACACGCTGGGTTTTCATGTTTAAACAATGGGGACAGATTCAGGCTTATTTTATTGCACTTTGAAAATTCTGACCTTTTGCTTGCATAACATTTATTTACATATTCATATTTTATCAAAATATATCAGTTTTCTTCTGTGAAACTGTGTGTGAGCATGTGTGCGTGTCTGTGTGTGTGAATGAATTACTCTCATCACATCCTGACACGTATATCATGTTCCTGTCTAAAAAATATATTAGGACATCACATTCAGGAATTGTTGTTGAAATTAAGCAGAACCGTAATAGTGAAGCTGGAAGTGTGTGTGTGTAAACAGGTGATATTACCTGACCTAGCCGTCTTGCGTATCGCTGTATACGATGACAATAACAAGCTGATTGGTCAAAGGATTCTCCCACTGGATGGACTTCAGGCCGGTTACAGACACATTTCACTACGAAACGAGGGAAACAAACCTCTCACTCTCCCCACTGTCTTCTGCAACATTGTCCTGAAGACGTACGTGCCTGATGGCTTCGGAGGTCAGTGAGGTGATGTTTAAAGCTCACCTGATAACTGTGTGAACACACTGGCTCTGTTAACCAATGACACATAAGCAGTTCAATGAGATTAGGAACACTGGACAATGTGTTACATTGCAAAGTAACTTCATATTTGTTACTTTAATATGAAATCTTGTAACATTGTATCATAGTTTGAATGGGATTTTATTTTAATGAACAATGCTGTCAAAGGTTTGGGCACACTTGACTGAAAGTTTTAACCTGAGGTCATTTTAAAACCATTTTAATCTCAAAGATGTGCCTGAAACTTTGTGCAAATGTAAAACAGTACTTCAGAATAAATACATACAATGTATTTATTCTAAAGGGATGAGTTGTTACATGAGAACGCATTCAGCCAAGTTTGAGACCATCTCACCTAATGCAGTTTACTGAAAGATCAAAGTGTGTAACGCTTTAATCAAGACATAGAGTCTAAAACAACAATGTCTGTCTGTTGTGTTCATCAGCTATTGTGGACGCCCTTTCTGATCCAAAGAAGTTCCTCACTATCGCTGAGAAACGTGCGGATCAAATGCGAGCTCTTGGCATCGACACAGTGCGTTTCTAGCTCAATAACTCCACTGAAATGTTTGGTGTTTCTGTAGCTTGAACGTTTGTGTTGATGTTTTTGGTGTAGAGTGATATAGCAGATGTACCCAATGAAAACTCCAAGGCTGATAAGAAGGTCAAGACCAGTGTGGCACCTCAGAGCAGCTCGGAGATGAATGCCACACAGAACAACATCACTGAGACCAAACGCGGTGAGACCAAACAAAAGAGAAGATGAACTCAAAAGTGACTTTTTTTTATGTTCCTGTTTTCATTGACAAGTGCATTGGCCAGGTCTTTTAATGTTTTGCCTCACCTCCAAAATGACTTTCTGTTCCTGTTGATGTCATTAGGTGTGGGTGCAGGAAAACTATATTAAGTAATAATATGATCCAGTCAAATAGTGAGGGATAATAAGTCCCACCCTACATTGTTGTTCTATGCTATAAGTACATACACAGCATTCAGTATATTTTAATGCCTCTGATGTTTTTTCCTTCAAGCAGAAGAGTAAAATAAAGATGTTTGTTTTGTTTCCAGATAATTCTACAGTTGTTAATCAAGTGAACATTGAAGATTTAAAACAGATGAAGGTAATGTTTTGTCTTCACTCTGGATTAGTAGTGTGTCAGTGATCATTTACAGGGACCCTCTAATAATCCATTTATACTCAGACTAGTAATCCAGTCAGAAAGATCACATTGAAGTTTACTTTGGATTTAATGGTGGGGCTTCTACTTGTTACTTGTAATGTAATGTGTAAGATAGAGTTTGAGTTCTTTCATCAATCTGCCCTTGTAGACCTATATCAAACTTCTGAAGAAGCAGCAGAAGGAGCTGAACACATTAAAGAAGCGACACGCTAAGGTGAGCTTCTTCTCTTCCTGCTCCCACCGTCTGTGATCTTTCACAGAACTGCTCAGATTAAACATCTCCATCTTCTGCTTGTAGGAACACAATGCCATGCAGAAGTCCCACTGTACTCAGGTGGACAAGATGGTCGCACAGCATGACAAAGAGAAGTTTACCCTGGAGAAACTTCTGGAGAAAGCCATCAAAAAGAGAGGGTAAACATTTCATTACATTCATTTAAATGTAATCATTTCTTTGATTTATCCAAAGCAACTTACAGAAAGAGCATTTAACATTTTGACACTATATGGAGCCTTTTCCTTCCCCGACATTTATAATTCTGTGTGATTTTAAACATCACGACAAACAAAGAATGTCTTTTGATAAATGTATTGTTAAATGTAGTTTTTCTTTTGATAAATGTCTTTCAGTTGATATTTAAGGATCATACTCAACTGACAAATATATTTTTTAAATGTTGGGGTTTTAAAAAAGAAAGACATATACATACATATAATACGTATACATGCATATAATACATATTATGTATTATAACAACATTAACAATATTAAAAGTCAGATTTTTGTTTCTAGTTTCCACATAAATTTGACACACAGCACATTCTGTAAAATGACCCCTTTGTGAAAGGCCACGACAATACAGCAATATTAATACAGATATTAAACATTAATACAGCAATAATAATACAGATATTAAACATGAATACAGCAATATTAATACAGATATTAAACATGAATACAGAAATATTAATATTTCTCCCCTGTAGGGAAAACAACTGCTCTGAGTTAAAGAAGGAAACAGCAATAAAGGTGGAGACACTGACGACAGACCATAAAGAAAAGGTACCAAAATCCCATGAAGATTTATTGTGTTTCTCAGCCAGTCAAACATTAACTTTTTGTTAAGTCAGATATTCTTTGGCTAGATGCTGAAGTTTTTGTGTTATCAGAGTGTATTTGTGATCATTTTAATCTTTGGTGCCTCATAGAACACTGGGTAACACTTTATTTTGATGGTTCACTTTAGACCGGGTTGCCCCGATGCCTGGAAACAACTGAGGTGCCCAGCAGGAAGGCACATTTACCCCAGTTGCTCCAAATTACTATAAGTAATGTTGTAAATGTCAACTTATTCTGTTAACCCTATCCATCGACTAGTACTCTAATGAAAGTTAGTTGACATGTAGGTGCAGCGTTTCCTACAGTCAGCAGAATATCTAAAGTGGACCATCATAATAAATTGTAAATGAAAACTGAGCCACAATCTGTATAAAATAACTTGATGATAAATTATAACAGTAATTCTGAAGGACTGTGGAACCCTGTCAACATGAACGTCTTTTTGCACTTGCTCTCTAGCTGTTGATACATTTCCTGGAGGAGTTGACATGTTTTTACTACAGGTCAAAGACATCGTAGCCCAGCACACTAAAGAGTGGTCAGACATGATCAACTGTCACAGCACAGAGGAGCAGGAAATGAAGGATGGTCATGTGACGCAGCAGTGTGAGCTCTTGAAGAAGCTGCTGGCCAGCGTTCACGAGCAGCAGACTCTGCAGCAGAAACTCATTCACGAGAGGTTAGTGACATCAAAACTTCCTAAAGTTCTTCAGGACCAGTGAGACATGTTTTGTGTTACTGGACTGATCTCCATTGCACAATTGTTCCCAATATTCTCCATATATAACTCCATGACAAGACCAATAGACATAGACATTTGCATGCCTTTAGTTGGGCCATTTCTATATACACAACACTTGTAGTGCATGTTGATTAGTGGTATTAATATATTCTGTTCATCTGGGGCCTGTTGATGCTTTTATCATGCATCTTGTGTGGGAACAGGCCTCATTATTACACATACATGGGTCATTATAAACCCCCATTAATATTGCATGAGTCCTTTAACTGTAGTGTACTGTATCTGTAGTGTGTGGCCTCTATTTTTAATCCAAGTGAGTGCGGATAATTTCCACCTTGACCTCGACCCGATCTCCATGTTATAGAGCTGGATGTGCATGTGAATTCGGCCATTTTTAATGATGGAAGGATGTTAATAAACATCTGCTGAATGTTTTATAATCCTCACAACGCTTCTGTGTTTGCACTGATTTTCTGCATTGTGTTTTCAAAACATGTGTTTTATGACTTAATAATAGGCAAAGCAAAGAGATGAAGGCAAACCAGGCAAAGACATCCATGGAGAACAGCAAGGCCATCAGCCAGGACAAGAGCATTAAAAACAAAGCCGAGCGAGAGAGGTGCTGTTTTAAACACTAACCCGTCTGTTAACCACACTGATTTATTCAGCTGGTTAAAGATGCTCTCTGTTCTCTTGCAGGCGGGTTCGAGAGTTAAACAGCTGTAACACCAAAAAGTTTCTTGAAGAAAGAAAAAGGGTTTGTGTTTGATCATCATTGTCGAATGTAGCTGTAAAGTCAATGTAGGAAAATGTTTGTTAAAATGAGTTTTGGGCCCTTTTTTTAATTTACAGTCATATTAACTTGTGTATTACAGTCATATTAATGTATTTACAGTCATGAATGTGTTTTATAGTCATATTAACTTGCTTGTTTACAGTCATATTAATGTGTGTTTAGTCATAATGTGTGTGTTTACAGTCATTAACGTGTGTTTTATAGTCATATTAACTTGTGTGTGTTTACAGTTGTGTTAAGGTGTGTTTTATAGTCTTATAAATGTGTTTTTGGTCATAATAACGTGTTTGACAGTCATTAACTTGTGTGTTTACAGTCATAATAAACTGTGTTTAGTCATAATAGTAATAATAGTGTGTTTTACAGTTGGCCATGAAACAGGCAAAAGAGTTGGAATTGCTTCAGAAGACTCAGAGAGACGAGCTGGAGAAACTGCAGAAATTTAACGATCAGGTTTGTGTTTAACACACAGTCGTTCTTAAAGTTTACCCTGGTAAGCATCTACCAAAATCCCCGTATGATGTCACCACTCCCACCATATCACTAGTTTATTTTGAGTTTGGTTTTGTCCTCCGTTACTCATGTTTTGTTTAAACATGATTTGCCTTTTTTAAACAGCTTTTGAGATCACATGCAAACTGTCAGACTCAAGGTAGGTTCATTCATATCAAGTCTTTTAAACTAAATGGTCTGCTGTGACTGCAGACATGTGGCTGAAGTTTTATTGATTTATTAGTCAATTTGTAATATTATATAATATTACAAATTAATTATAATATTTATAAATATTTTATGAATAGCTTTTTGTTTTAATTAAGTCTCGTCTGATTTATTCACTGATGTTGTCACAATGCATTCTGGGATAGTCTTCCTTGTGATATTACTTAAGTTGTTTACCTGTTAGAAACGGTTTTCATATTCAGCTTTTCAACACCCGTAAATGCTCTGAGATCCCCTGGATTCCAAAGTGTCTTGTAGCCTCAGAAAAATTTAACTTTTGATTTCTTTATGGATAAAATTCTATGAAATATATTATATAGAAATTCACTACATAACAATCATTGTATTATCTTATGACGTTATGAATGTAAATAAATGTGGATCTGGCGGAACTTTGTCAGAGCTTCATGATGTTCTTTATGTTTTTCTCCAGGCCAAAGACATACAGAAGATGGTGAAGCTGGAGGAGGAGATGGACCGCAGACCAGCCACAGTGGTGTAAACCCTTCATCTGTCAGCTGAGACCAGAGAGACCCTATTCCATCTCTATCTGCTCCACTGCCTCAGTCCCGTTCCACCCACAATTTTCCTTTGTGTCTCTTTCACCTCTGCAGTCTCGTAACCCCGCCTTAATCACCCTACCTCAGCTCAGACTCCTCCCCACTTCTGCAGCTGTATCCAGCCAATCCCAACCGTGCAGGTCGGACTGTACAGTAGCTCCAACCTGACCCGGTTTGACTGCCACGTCATGTGGCCACCTTGAAGCGCCACTCATGAGTTAATGTTATTGTCTGGAGCACTTTATATGTGATAGGATGTCAAAGGATCTTCAAATATGTAGCAGAGCACTACAGTAGCGTCTCTCTGTACAGCTGGAATGTAAAGCGCCTAGCACTGTACAGAAGCAGATTCATGATTATACTAGTGTGAATGAACTCACAGGCTCATGGGCGATGTTGTTCTTGTACTACTGTACTCATTTCCAAGCAGGTTGTTTTTAATCATCCAGTTATTTCTGTTTTTAGATCCAGGCATTTTTATTCACATTGGTTTATTTTTAGAGGTTTTATAATTGCCTGAATTACAACAGACAAGTCAGAGGATTGTGGTTGTTAAAGACTGGTTTGTGACCTGTTAAAGACTGGTTGGTGAATGGCTGGTATTGATGAGGTTCAGGTTCTGTCATTCACACGCTGGCAGCTTCACACATCAAGAACATAAACTAGTTTTACATTTACACTGAACTTTGCTTCCAGTTTAATTAACAGTAACATATTGATACTTATTTTAAAGAGTTTGTTGAATTTTTGGCTTGTTTGGAAATGTGGAGATGCCATGTAAACTGGTTCTACTGGTTGTTGTGAGTTTGTTTGCTTTATGTGTTTGGTGGTAAACCACATATCTAGTGCGCGAGCGAAGTGCTTTAAACTCCATCGCTTACAAATGTGCCACTATGTCAGGTAGGATGTTTAAATTATTTTAGTGATAATTGCCAAAATAAGGGGTTATTTAGATAAAGATACACACACACATATATAAATATATATATATATATATTATTAAAAATAGTAAGTAGTTTTAGACAATATTTTGTCTCTTAGAAGCTTTTTGCACTAGCTCAATGTTTTCTGTTGTGCGACTTTGTTTTTGTTGGTTTGTGTGCAGAGTTTTTTGTCTGTAGCTGCTCTATGGATCTGCTGTGAGTGCTTTAGTATTCATATTGTATTTGTCAAACTCCTTACAATGAAAATACTCAAAAAAATACTGTTGTTATCCTGCTACTTTAATACTGTTTTATAGTATATGTATCAATAAACTGTTTAACTAGGTGTTGAAACAATTTCATGTCTATCAGTCACATCTTTGGGTATCTAACTTTGAAAAGAAAGAGATTACAAATTTAAAAAGAGCCTGCTTTCACTGTTTTTGCAGTTTACAGATTCTAATTGTGATTTCTCACAAAATCTATTTCACTGAGGTTGTTTATGTTGTGATGCAATAATCACATCTAAGGATAATGATATACAATATTCATTGTGTCTTAGACGTAGATATGTTTTAAAAGACAGCTTTGTGTTTGTGTAATCAGCCCTGTATTAGTTAAAGCTCCCTGATGTTATCCAGCAAGAGAACAAACAGGTTGTGGGTGTGATTCACAGGAAACACACAAACTAAAACATCTGTAACCTTCACCTATGATGAGGCACAACTTCCTCTTGCTTTAGGTCATTAAAGGTCCTTTGTTTTACAGAACAGATTCCTTTCGATGGACTATTGAGGAATATAAGCAGGAAAATGATGTTTCATTACCACTGTCTTCATCACAAGGCCTCATGTTCTCTGGAGTTTTAAACTATGAATAAGTTTTAGCTATTTTCCATCAATTTCCTCTTCATCTAGATTCTGGAGCTTTTACTGTAACACAGACGAGCTGTACTGCAGGGGCTAACATATGGCGCATACACAGTCCAAAGATCCCATTATCTGCACTTATGTGTTCAACATCACTGCGTCTTCCAAAAACAAAATGGGTTATGACCTTTTTAAAAGCTGTTTACAATTTGGATTTCCACTTTGAACAATGATTTTACATGATATTACATTTACCCTGCTTCACATTTCCCTATTCAAAAACATGTTCACGCATATTGTAATGTATTACAATAATGTAATGTATTACAGTAATGCATTGTTATTGCACATTTATTATCACCAATACGTGGAGACAATGTGAAAATGGGTTGTGTCGCATGGGAGGGGGTGAGGACGCAGATTTGTCCTGCACGGCTGAGATCACACATTACAGATCTGCATGTCACGCAGCTGCAGCGGCGATCAGAGATGCAGGAGCAGCATTGCGGGATCAGACTGTCCGTCCTCTCCGGGGCAAGCTGAGTGAAACTTCCATCGTTGCAGTTCTCTTTGCTGCGGGTAATTATGAGCACAGCATTGCAGCTGTATTTCTAGACTTTGGTGCCTCTTCGTCTTGTTTCTGTGAGAGATGCATCACCTGCAGCGCGCAAAGGTGAATGTGGATGCGTAAATCACGCGCATCTGGGTTTGCTGCATCGGCGATGTCTGCTACGGCTCAGTCTTGCTGAAGATCTGGTCCTCAAACGGTTCCTTGCTGCAAATTTATTCATCTTGATCTGGTTTTCGGCTTGACACCACGCGCTCGTGATGGAGTTTCACTCGTGGAGGGCTCTCGTCTTTCTTCTCTGTAAGTTCTGCTGATTCAGTGCTAGTTGCACGACACAAATACATTTACATAATTCTGCAAAACTTAATTTAAAGAGTAAACCAGGAGCTCGAGCAAAAGTGTAAATGTGCACCCTGCAGATCTATTCTGCATCTTTGTTACGTTATTAGTTTAATTGATTTTACCTCTACAGCTCGTTTAACAGAGCAGATTTCTTAAAGTTCATCTGAATGTCTTGATTGCAGGCACAGTTGCAATAGTCTTTGCAGAACAAGAGGTGGAGAATCTGTCCGGACTGTCGCCGAATCCGGATCGTGATATATTTGTAGTTCGTGAAAACGGAACCACGTGTCTGATGGCGGAGTTTGCGGTTAAATTCTTAATTCCCTATGATGTTCTTGCACTGAACGGCATAGATGTAAGGCATTTATTCACTAGAGATTCTGTTTTTATAGATGTTTAAAATTAAGTTATATTTTCAATTTAAATAAACTGGTTAAGAATGAATCTTGAATGATAAAGATTTTCTGTTTGAAGCTTTTAAGTGAAGTTTTGCACATACAGAACAGACTGTGTGATGCAGATTCACTTTGTTATAAACTTTAACAAAGTCGTGGATAATCGTAAAATGAAGCTCAACAGATCAACTATGAAAATATATTATTCAAAATTTAACAATGTTTCTAAATGAATGTCTATCGATCTGTTGAGCAGTTTATCATTGTGTGTTATTGTGTTAGTTAATAACGGAGCAGACGTCGCTGTCTATCCCGCGCGGCGCTGAGATTGCGGGGAAATGCGGATCGCGTGAATCTGAGCTGCACATCTCGTGGATAAATCACGCTTTCACTTTCCGCATGTTCTTCTCCAAGGTGATTTTAGCTGAAACCACGTATGAGATACAGACCCACGCATCACTGTGGATGATTTGTGTGGCTGGGTGCGTGTATGTGCTTGTACAGGTTTGGCTGCCTTTGTGAAATCCACTTGCGTGTCCTTACGTAAACATTTTTTAACAAATTATACTTTAGATGCTTCATAAATCAGCCAAATGTTATTTAATCGAATACTGTTCACAGGTTTACGTGAGAGAGCAAAGATCTCTACTTAAAACTAAAAAGTCTGTGAGATATACAGCGTATAAACCATGACGTCTATGGAATGTCTCCATTAAACATGAAATCCTGTGTGTGTTGTAGGAGAAGCGCACTATGGGCAGTGATGGAAAAGCTAAAGAAACTGAAGTGTGGAAGATAAAAAAGGTTCAGCTGGTTTATGATACATCAGAAACGGCTCACTTTGTAAACGCTTATAACCGTAAGTACAGCTCAGAGTCAGAGATTAAACTCATACAGCACTTAAGCAGTTTCTACTAAGTTGATAAAAGGGGAGTATAATAATATATTACTATATTATAGAATTACTGTACATAAATCCAAGTGTCGATGTTTGTGAAGTATGATGAGAATAATTATTAATATTATATTGGCATCGGTATTAGTAACAGCTGTAAACTCATTAATGATTCTAAATCATTATATCTTCATGAATTCTTTTTATATCTGATATCAGAATAAAGTTCTTTGTTCCAGCTGCTGCAGTCTGCTGCAACACTCCACTGCGGCGACTGCATCAAAACTGACCTGCAGATTCTGCAGAAGTCTTTTCTTTATTCATCAATTTCTTGAAATGTTTTGGAGACACTTATTTCCGTAATATTTTGCTTGTTTATTCACAATTGTGTGACATGTTATCACGACATTATTTTCAGCGTTTTATATTTGTATGTATTTAATTTCGTGTAATAGCGTAATATCGTGTTTAAAATATGAACAGTAACCAAATATAAAGGTTTGTGTAAATAGCTAACTGGTGGTGCCTTACTGTCACACTGCGTGAATTTTTAAGCAAGTTCCATGTGTTGATACAACAAGCGAAGTACTTTTGAAATAACCTTCCATTTGTTAAATGAAAGTGATGAATTTTGTTGAATTTAAAGCAATCATGTCCATTCTGATTTTCCATTGTTGTGTGTGTATTTGTCTAGCGGGGAAACACACAGCCAGCACACACCGTCTGTCAGCGCTGGTGACGCCTGCCGGCCGCTCATACATGTGTACAGCTCAACAAACACTCACCATGATCTCCACTGACCATCAGAAGGGAATCACGGTCTCACTGTACGACATCCAGATTCAGCCTTTCGACATCAAAAGCGACTTCGTGTTCAGTGAACGTAAGAAATGCACGAACACACAAACACCACAAAATCTGAAACCTGCTGTTAGGGACGTTTCACCCTAAAATCAAAATCAAAAATTGGTAAAACGTGGTTTAAAAATATATTTTTATTTATGAAACACTTAGATTTAGATTTCAGGTTCATTTGTTAGAGTAATTCTTGTAGTTTAGCAGATTATATTTTTGTTTGTTTTAGTTGCTGAATATCATATATATGGTTTCTAGTGACGGTTCAGTGAACTGAAAACTCATCATGTTGGCCGAGAGCTGTGCCGGTAAAATGGCCGTTTTCCGCAGTAGACCGAAGTTGTTTAGCACATCAACAAAGGCGCGTTCATTCTGATACCGCTTACATTTCAACACGCTGATCATTTCAACAAATTCATATAAATGAATGAATATAAATTAATTTGACCATTTAAATGTCATTTTTATTATAAAATTGTCTGGTGTTTTATGGCAGATATGAAGACTGTGAGGTTGAGTTAGATGTTTTTCAAATAAATGGCTATTTGAAACCTGTAGATTTGTCATCCGATCACATCACTTGATGACTATTAATTTAAATTGTTTGTGTTTGTGTGTCTGCCAGGGTAACAGTTGGTCTATAAGGTTAGATATAGGGTTAAGTAAGTATAATTAGCTGTATATAAAAACGATTTAAGAATATGGGATGTCTCCATTTATGTGAAGTAAATGTGTGTGATGATTTCTGTAACACGACAGTAATGAAGCAGACAGGAAGATTCTTGAGATCAAATTACTTTAATGTGTTTTTTTAGAAGCTAAACAACAAACACTACGGTAATGTATAAATACTGTTTTGTGCTTTACAGTAATAAAACGGGGGGGGGGGTGTTCAATTAAAATCGCAAAGGACAATAAATAAACATACGGGTTTATTAAACATAAACGTTTATTTGTATTGAGGGTGAAATTTTCCTTTTCATGAGATCCAGCAAGTCAACCTTATTAACTAGGTATAAGATCATCTTGTATAAATGTGGCGTAAGGTTGTGTTGAGTTAGGTTGGGTTGGATTTGAGTTTTTGTATATAGCTTCATCGGAAGCTCCAACTGATCCAAGTCATTGGTTCAGTCGTGTGTCTCCATCCAATGTTACTTCTGTAGTGTTTTATAAGTAATGATTAATAATAGTAAAACCAAATTCTCAATGAAATCAAGTTTTGACAATTCATATAGTTTTCTTTCTTTGGCGTAAGGTGGCCCTGAAAGCGAAATAAATAGAAATAAGGAATTGTTTTTTTATTTGTATAGTAAACAAACATGTTTGTCCGCAGCAGCATGTGAACGCTTGTGTATCTTCTCCTGCAGCGTATAAATGCATCACAGACCAGCGAGAGCAGCTTGAACAAACCCTGCCGCTTGTGTTGGGTCTCATCCTGGGGCTGATCATCGTCATCACGCTCTCCGTTTATCACTTCCACCTGAAACTGACCGCGCAGGCGCAGCTACCGCAAGACCGCTCGCTCTATAAGAACATGTGATCGGCTCAGAAGGACACGAACATTAAACATTTGCTTTGTGGCGTCCAAACCATTCTGATCCAAACCTTTATTTTTCCCCACAAGATGTTCGTTAAATGTCTTGTATTATGCAGCGTTATGAAGCTGAACGTGTTATTATATAAATGTAAATGTATAAAACCTGAGATGCTTAAAAAGAATAAATAAGGAACAAATGAAATAAGATTTACATTACGAGACAATAAGACAAAATTCTGGAAAAACTTATTGATAATAAATGGTGTTTGACGGTACAGTATGAGGTTCTAGCAGCACCAGAAAAAAATATTTTGAATCTTCGTGCTTTAATAAAAACGACTATATTTGTTTGTATTGTCTACAATTCTATTAAAATCATCAAACATCAATTTTTTCCCAGGAATGGCTGTAGTTAAACAGTTTTTTTTACTGTTGCAGCTCAGCACAAAGAAAATAACTTCGGTTTCGATCCGTTTATAACGTGACAACTAGATGAATGAAACGTTAAAATGAGCCGCTAGACAACAGTCACATGACAGTGTTAGTAAAGATTACAATAAAACCAAATGAGCATCAACACTGCAGCTGAAGATATTAAGTACTGATCGACGCTAGCAGCAGTTTTATTAAAATCGTGTTTCCGTTGGGACAGACCGGAGATCTCCAGTTAATTGACGTCATCAGTGTGTATGCAGCACTAACATCGATTTAACGCTTGTGTTAAAACGTTGGTCAAGGAAGATTGCGCGTTATTTTCAATTTACTGTCTAATATATGGACAACAACAACCGATTCGTTTAAACCGTTCCGGCAATTATGACTGGTTAAAACAAAAATACAAGATTAGAGTTTTTGGCAATTGTCATGTCTGGTGTGTAAAATCCATTTTCAAAAAACAAGCATATGGCGTATTTGTGTTTTTTTATTGAAACCAGATTTGAGTGTCGACACATGCATTAGCACTGTACAAACCTTTGAATCAACACATCCTTCAGGTGATGCCAGAAACAAACCATGTGACCATGTTCATATTTACAGTTCACAGTAACCAATGAGACAATGAGACCTAACAGGGACAGCGAGACATTTACAGTCAAATCAACTATAAAACGCACTGCAATTCAGTATCGAGTCAATAATGTAAATATTGATAGTTACCAAAAAAGTTACTAAAACCAAATCAAAGACATTTATTTTTACATTTTAAATTGCACAGTTGCACAAATGTTTTTGTGTAATTAACATTTAAAATATTGCTTTTCGAGTGATAGCTTTTCAGATATGAAAAAAACAATGAACTATTGGAGTAATACAGCATGGCGCTCTGGCAAGACCTTCTGCACACATTCCGTAATTATCCACAACTGTAGAATAAATAAATATATATTCAGACTCTCTTTCTGCAACAGGGTGAAATTAAATGACCGAATAAAAAACATTAAATAGGGCCTATAAGCAGTAGGAATTTGTTTTTGCAGAAACTTTCAAAGTCTATGTAATACTGCCCATTTCACCATGGAAACATCACAACAAAAATATTGTGATTTATCAAAACTATACAAGTAAAACTTACTCTTACTCTAAAATACATCTTTAGTTGTTAGTGCGAGAAGACAAAAGGGTAAATAAGACTTTAGGATGTGAAGTTGTGACACCTGCTTTACCACTAACTGGATAACACTCCAGATGAGCGAGCGCCTACTTGCACACTAACACTAGTGGAAAAAATGCCCCCTACACACACCAGCTCATAATGCGATCACCAGAATTGTAAGCTGTTTTTTTTGATAATGAACAAAGTGTTTGTGTCTAAGCTACACACAGTTACAAATGTCAGTGTCATTTCATACACTCATGTATGTTTAGCTGGGCGAGAATATCATCACCCTGCTGTCATGAGCTCAGCAGTGTCTGTAATGTCGCATCAGGGGCATGATGCAAGACGGGGGTCCCGACAGCTTCAGAAAGTGGTGCTGCAGCAGCTCTGGAGCAGAGGCACGCTGGGAAGGTTCTCTCACCAACATCAGGTCCAAAAAGGCTTGAAGAACAGATGATACCTTTCAAAAACAAATCAGAACAGATTTCAGTAGCTACCGCATGTACAATATTATACTAGTATTATTTAAAATGTTAGGTAGGCTTGTGTGCTTCAAATAAAAATAGCAAGTTGTTCATCTAAGAGATGGCTGCTGATGGGAATAATGATTTCTCATCTCATATTGACAAAACAAAGAAGTAAAATAACAGTAATGCAAATACATGGCCCTAGACTTACCAGGATTAAATAACTGTCATTCATTGAAACATAATTGATATACATATACATTTAAAGCTCAATCCTCAACATTTGCCTCTTTATCTCTGTTTGAAACATAAAATTAGTTATTTTCTTAACATGGTTGACAATTTTATATTCTAAGAAACTGCTGCTCCACCACTCCAGCACCGACACATGCGACTTAGTAGCCAGATCTTTTCTTTCTGTTTACAGACATGATGTAATTACGTAGACAAATAAAGTCAAACTGACATTTCTTGGAAAATCAGATCTGACAACTCGGATTATAAATCATTATAATAAACTACCGCTGTAAATCAGGATAAGACAGTTTTGAACACTGATCTGCTATGTACTTACGTAATAACGGAGTTTTATTCATTTTTAACCAAAAAAGTAACAGATTGCAGCTTTAAATAAATATTTTATATAATAAAGATCCTTTTTAGTTTTTAGTTAATGTATAAGATGTAACGCCATCAAACCTGTGTATATATGCTAATGAAGAATCGATCTGTTGTGTATTAGAGGATTTCAACTTCTTTTGTAGTAAAAGTAAGCATACAGTAGTGAACACTACACAGGTGGTTTATGGGCTGTTTCTGCCCAGGTGACAAAAGCTGCTTCTCACCTTATGCGACTCTTTAAGTCGAGGAGGCAGGTTGTCTCTTATTCTTCTCATTGCCTGTAATGGAGGCTCATTGAAGTACGGAGGTTCTCCATCCACCATCTCAATAACCATGATGCCCAAAGACCAGATGTCCACCTACAACCACATGACAGCATCACCTTCAGACATTTTACCAGTGGACTTAAAACATGATCACATGTAACCAGACATAATGGATTACAATGAATGTTTGAAATATTTTCAACAACAGAAACATTGGCGGCTCGAGACATTCAAAAACACATACATATTAACAACATATTAACAGGGTGGTCTATGATAAACGCACGTGATGTGGATCATCACAGTACATCTGCAGCAACAGTTGTGCTTCTTTGTTTGAAAATGAATGGATAATCTCTTGGAGGACAATTTACTGAAGGATGATCTACTGTATAATGATCTACTGGAGGACAATACACTGAAGGATGATCTACTGTATAATGATCTACTGGAGGACAATACACTGAAGGATGATCTACTGTATAATGATCTACTGGAGAAAATCTACTGGAGGACAATTTACTGAAGGATGATCTACTGTATAATGATCTACTGGAGGACAATTTACTGAAGGATGATCTACTGTATAATGATCTACTGGAGAAAATCTATTGGAGGAAAATACACTGAAGGATGATCTACTGTATAATGATCTACTGGAGAAAATCTATTGGAGGAAAATACACTGAAGGATGATCTACTGTATAATGGTCTACTGGAGGACAATACACTGAAGGATGATCTACTGTATAATGATCTACTGGAGGACAATTTACTGAAGGATGATCTACTGTATAATGATCTACTGGAGAAAATCTACTGGAGGACAATACACCGAAGGATGATCTAAGGTATAATGATCTACTGGAGGACAATACACTGAAGGATGATCTACTGTATAATGACGTACTGTACATTTATGCATTTGACAGACGCCTTTATCCAAAGCGACTTACATTGCATTATACTATACATTGTTTCTGAGTATGTGCAATCCCTGGGATCGAACCCATGACCTTGGCGTTGTTAATGCCATGCTCTAACCACTAAGCTACAGGAAAGCCCTGATCTACTGGAGGATGATCTAGTAGAGGATGCTCTATTGAAGAATGATCTACTGGAGGATGATCTACTGGAGCGGGTCAAGCACATTATGTTTTGGTACCTCAGTGCTGTAGGGTAACCTGGAGATAACCTCAGGAGCCATCCAGTACGGTGTGCCAACCAAAGACTTCCTCCTTGGAACATCTTTAGAAACTTGAGCACAGAAGCCAAAATCAGAAAGTTTTATCTGAGAAAAAACAGTGAATTCACAAATACATCATAAGCAGATCACCATCATGAAGAGAATATTATTAATAATATTCTGAGTGAAACAACAGTCAACAGATTACAAGATGATTTTGAACAATAAGGTCACATATAGGACAAAAATTATGACCTATCAGTGGCTAATCACACCTTTATTTGTGTTGTTCTTAACACTTATTAGAAGGTGGGAGAACAAATTTAATTATTTGGAACTAGTGATGCTGGTAATCAGCTTTGATAATCTTTCACTTACTTCTAACAACAAACACTGAACATGGCTATTTATGCACATTTAAACAATACATTTATATACACGTATTATGCAGATATTGATTTGATTAAATAGCTAAAATAAGCTAGTGATTTTGATTAGGAAATAAAACTGTTCACCGTGGACAACACTTCAGGATGGTAGACACCTCTTGTAGTGCACTTTGGGATCACATACCCGTCCATCACTGGTGAGGAGGATGGAGTCGCTCTTGATGTCTCTGTGTATGACACCCTGTGTGTGCAGGTACGACAGTGCTTTCAACACCGATAAACACACTGTAGCAATCTGCTCCTCATTCATCCTGTCAAAAAACACAATCCAAACCATCAGAATTGTCACAATCTTCCTCTGAGAAAAACACCCCAGTCATCTTTTTAGAAAGATCTCAACAGTTTCTCAGACTGCGCTTAAATTTGCCAAGAAAGCAAAATCCAAAATCTTATACTCGCTTCTCATCAAATTCTCCTAAAACCAAGAATGATCCAAACTCTGCTGAACTAAGGTCTAAAATATTCCACTTTCATATGGAATATTAGAAGGATCTTCTGAGATAATTAAACTTAAATGAAACATTTGAGAAGTTCTGCTCTATGAGAGAGCAACAGTGTGTGTATGTGCTGCTGTTCCAGTGTAAAACCTGCTACACTGCTGAAGATCTGGGTGGACTTAGATCTTTAATCTCTAACCCTAACATCAGTAACTGTATAATGATGCTCCACTTTGTTCTGCTTGAATTTTCTGAGATTCCAGTCAGATTCTAAATTCTGATCTATCCTAACGCTAACCCATACTATAGTTAACCTGAAATCCTGAATTCAAGACTGTTTAATTTCAGCATGTTTAAAAGAATTAGAGATATTGTTCTTATACACAGCTAGTTATAAACAATAAAACCCTAACTCACACTCTAAACCTAACCCTAACAGAAAACTTTCTACATTGTTACAATTCTAAAAAACTTTTACAGTTTATTTTAATAGTGTTTTTACCAAATGAGGACATCCCCAAAAGTGGGTTTAGCTCAGATTCATAGGTTTTGCTGACATTTGGGTAAAAATATGTGGTTAAGCAAGCACACTCATCTCCACACACACACACACACACACACACACATACACACAGCATGTTTTAAACAGGCAGCTTTAACCAGAACAAAAGCAGTTGTGTGAAGGCTGAGTGAGCAGAATCATGACTACAAGCATCCAGATGTCCAACTCGCATCGTCTGCTGCACACACACGCTTTCATCAGCTGCTGCCTACAGCTGCATGTCACCCCCCCCCCCCACACACACATAGAACCAATGTGATTTATTGTGCAAACTGAATGTGTTTGTGGTTTTACTTCAGTAAAAAAGGTGTTTGTAAGCATGACACAAAAAACATGATCATTTAACCATGGTAAAATCACTGTAATATACAGCCACAGCTAAAATGAAACAGTAGTAGTATTAGGACAGACGATATTTACAGTCATTATTAATAACTTCAAAATAAACAACTTACAGAAGGTAATATAGTTTATTAGTCTAAAGATGTGTTCACATATTATTTAGACTATTATTTAGTTCATATGCATATAAATGCACAAGAGTGGAAACATTTATTTTTATTTTTATCCTAACAAAATAAAGTTTGAGCTGCAAATATACTTAAAATAAAAGATATTGTGTCATGAGCTAAACAAGACACTAATGCCAAACTCAAGTTTTCTGTCTCTTCATTGTGTTGTAAAACAACATTAACAGAAAGACAGCAGCATCTTGTGAAGTCTGTGAGGGCACCTCCTCCTCTGAGGGTAATGAAGACTCTGGGGGAAGCAGAACACATCTCTCCAAAGCTATAATTACACGCTCACACCTCACAACACTGAACTGATGAACAATCACAATTACCCGAATTATACAAACGGCTCAAGTGCACTTACACACAGACAGTGAAAATAAAGAAATAAATAAAAATTTATATCCGAACATACAGCGTAAATCAGGTGTCTATTCAATTTCTCTTCGAGAAGTTTTACATTATGAAAGTTGATCTATTGTTATGCTGAAAAATGTTAAACAACTAGGCTGGGCAATCACAGTAATTTTATGTCACTAAAAACAAATATAT
>JAZGTJ010005849.1:0-26394 GCA_036877575.1 Botia almorhae
GTATCCATGTCTTTAAAAAGCGTGTTAAGACATACCTCTTTAAAGTTGCTTATGAGCATAATAGCCTGTGAAGTTTGTGCAATTTGCATGTTCTATTTGACTTTTTTTCAATGCTTTGCTTGTATTTCCTTTCTTCTGTGTATTTATGTAACTGTTTTATTTTATATTTTACTTAAGATTTGCTTATATTTGTTAAAATTAATTAAAGCTTTAATTATCTTATATTGATGTTTATATGTTTGTTTCATGACTGTGAAGCACTTTGAGTTGCATTTATGTATTTAAAGTGCTATACAAATAAAAATTATTATTATTATTATTATTATTAGGCACTCTATTATAATGAGGAGGACATTTTGATGCCAAAGGATTGGCAGGTTCGGCCCAGAATACCCGTCCTACCAACAGCAGTACTTCACCTGCATTCTGATTCTACAGTAGGCGGTACTCAGGCAGAACCTTTTGGCTGCTGTTTGTCAAGCACTCATCACAGTACACCACATTCTGCTCGTTGTCTCTGCATTTGTTAGGAAGAAGCTGCCAGAACTACATCAGCACAATAACAAATAGCATAATAACAAACTCATCTCCGCCCCTCCAAAAAACAGCTGAAGGGGAAATGAGTTTTTCCTATTTCCTGTTTTGCTTCTACTTTCACCTGAGATTATGTCATGTTGTGGACACTTTCAATGATTGCTATTCAGCTGAACAGAATTCAGAATAAAACTTTATAACTAAAAAGTTTTTCACCAAAGTTATTTCAAGGCTGGAATACAATAATTCAGGCTGCTTATTGTAGCTGCCAATCATTACCATCTCTTTACAGTGCAGTTGTATATTTCTAATCGTTTCTAACTTTACATATAAATGTAACAGGCATTTCATTGGCTAGCCTATAGCATTTATAATGGATTACAGTGGCTGATAGTGTACAAAATACACTGTGCTAAAGACAATATTTATGATTAGCAAAAACTGCCCATGAAACTAGTTGATATCCATTTTTTATCAAAATGCACCTGTTTATTAAACTGTCGATTGTTTTTTCCCATTATTGCCATTCCCATTCTTGGAATACAGGAGTGAGCTGCATTAGACTGCTACGGTAATTTTATTACAATAAAAGGGTTTCAGAATGTGCCAAGAAGACCCCTTTAGTGTAAAGTGCCTGTGGTGCCTGTGTACAGGTGCCCCTTTAGTGTACAGGTGCCTGTGTCTTGCATATCAAAGGATACATTAAACCATTTTTGCATAATTTTTATGCCACTAGAGATACACTATAGGCCCTTTAAACAGAAAGTGTTGTCAATTATGACTGCATGAAGTATTTGACAGCAAATGTATTGTTCAATTACATGGTTTCAGCTTTCATAAGGATCGCTAGTGCTTCAGATCAAACCCACTGTGTCTCTTAATTTTACAACCGTTGAAAACTGACCTCATAATACATTAATAAGTAGAAATCTATTGGGTAGTTAAAATGAACAAAAGGATCATTTCAGGAGAGTTCAGGAGAGAATTGTTTAGTTCAAAAGGTACAGTCTATATTTAGATCTCACTCCACTAATATCCTTCCAAATCGGATAGGCTATTTAGTGCCAGGAAAACAGCATTTTTTGACCATACGTATTATAGTTTGTATCAATAAATTAAACTTTCACCTTCACTATGACTTACACATTATATTCCAAATCTTCTCAATCAATACAAGCGTTTTTGCAAATAAAACATTAAAAATAAATAATTATTTAATGTAAATACTGACATTAGCACTAAATGCATTCATGAGATTTTTGAAAGAAGTAGCAATATCTGATTTGTGAACTAATATTTTCTTTATGAGTCATTTTTTCAGTGAATCAGTTTGTTGAATAATTTGTTGAGGAATCAGGTTTTCTGATTCCACTGATTCCAGTGATCTGGTTGCAACAGTTTTCTAGTTAGAGACTCACATAAGGATATTGAGCAAAGACCCAGAAAACTTGGAATATAGCACACATCTTTATGTTACTTTTAGGATGCTTTTGTATTTTTGTTAAGACTTATAAACTCCAATTTCCATATGCATGGTGTAAGGAAAATAATAAAATAATAAATAAAAATGTTTGGGTGCACTGTCTCTCTGAAAGTTTGGTTCATAAATAAGAAAATAGAAGCCGTAGTCATGCCTTCCTCAAACTGCAAACCTGTAATAATGAAAGTTCTTTGTCTCAGTCAGATTTCAGGAGATGCAACAAGGTTGAGGTGATTTATTGTTCTGCGCTTTAGCGACGAGACCTGAGGGTGGGCTGGAGCCCAGAATTACTGGTGAAATTTAATTGAGTTGGATGAGGCGTTAAGGTAGCTCACTCTACGGGCCTGACTTATTGCCTTCTTGCTTAGAATTCTCAATTAAAGCAGAACATCTGCGCCTTCTACCGCACACCAGACTGCTCTCCAAATGTGCCTTTTGGCTTTTTGTTTACGAAGTGGAAAAATGTGTGGATGCATGTGTCTTTTATGGTAATCACTGAGGCCCCTGGGTCTAGGTCTTTAGATTTTTTTTGTTCAGTTTTTAATCACTAGTTCATCAAAATATTTATTTTCTTATGAAAACTTATTCTGGTTATTGGGTTTCCATATAGTAGCATTGTCTTGTGTGAGCTGTTGTCAGAGTCTGTTGAGGTTTAGATGTGCATGACCAAAATATCTCTCTTTACTTGGTTTTAAAGCATTGCCTAATTTAAGTGAAAATACTGTATTGTAAATGTATTTTGTTACTGTAATGATAGTTTTCAACTTCAAAATGATAGTTTGAAGCTAAACTTCACTCAGCTTAAACTTTATAATTCTCTGAAAGAAGGTTTAAATACCAGAACAATGTTTCACTAGTGAGACTGGCACCAGTGGCCCCACAATAGTGAGGGTCTAGACAGTTTTGTCTAGTGTGATGTATTTTTGACTTTGACTTTATCTTTCAGGGTTTGATTGAATTATGAAAAGTGGGTAATGATATTATTGAGTAATATTATTTTCCTCATTCACTCAGTAGCCTTCACTACATCAGCAGACAAGAAAAGTTGTTTCTGAGGGTGGGGAACAGTAATACATTTTGGTGAAAGATTATGAAAATGAACCTTAGTAACTTAATTTAAGATTAGATTCTTTTCAGATCTTTTCTTTTTTAATCTACAAGGTGTACTCCTTTAAACTTTTGCCTTAGTTTGATGCTACATCCACACTGCACGCTACATCAGTCAGTGCAGCGTATACAAGATCGCACCTTTAAGAATTATAACTTGTTGTCTGTTCTGTTGGGTGGTGAGTAAAGTTTGTTTTTAAAAGAGAACATAAAGAGTAATGTCCTGTTTTAGTAAGTACCCTAGAGCCCCTTACCGATCTATGTCTGCTTTGAAGTGTACCACATGACCTTATCTGTAGGCCACGGTCCAATCATACCCACAGGCCCAGAGGTGCATGTGTGTGTGCATCTGGCACCACTAAAAGACAGTGTCTGGTGCTGTGTGTAGTCCACTGAGTATGCAAGTGACTGACATATACTTACTCCTAAGAGATGGATTGATTCTCTGGTCTTGCCCTGGTGTTTCTTCTGGTACAAGGGTCAGATTTGGCTGCTAGGCAACAGAGAAGCCCCTGCCTTACTTAAAGGAATAGTTCACCCAAATATGAAAATTCTGTTATTGTTCACTTTTACTTTTAATTTTCTTTATAATGGCAGTCTATAGTCTCCATGGCTGTCATAAAGTAAGGATTGTTCTGCTTTAGCACAGTCAGTGGTTCACTTTTTTTACTTGCTCTTTACTTGCTCTTAATAATTCTAATTTGCAACAGCAGCTGGGAAATCTTTTATAGCTTTCCTACCATTTACAGTGCACAAACACTACACAGAAACAAGAAATAAATTTGACCCTAATGTATATTATAAATAAAATGAGTTATTATTATTATTACTATTATTACTTAATAGTATTATTACTATTACTACTATTATTACTTAACCTTAATTTATTGTCCTGTTCTTTTTGTGAATGACACATCCGTGCAAGATGTAAGCATTTTAATCATGTTTGTTGTCCATGTAGTCTTTTATCAACACGGCCTCCCTTATTGCAAAACACCTTTAGGATTCTTGTTATTTGAGCAGTGAGCAGAAATACTGATCTTTATCAAGAAAATAGTCTTTACTGTCTATGAGCCTTTAATCTATATCCAAAAATCAATGTTTTCCTTAGCAGTCAATTTCTTTGGGTAGATTTGGGTAGTTGGATACACTGAGTAATGTGACTTGACTCAACAACAAACAAAGTTGAAGAATACTGGTCATGTGGGAAACCCTGTACGTTATACGTGATACTTTTTGTGATATACAGTACAGCACTGGGGTGGTGTGGCATAGAGCTTAAGAATCTGGAAGTGTGCATCTGAATTAAATTCTGCTACACCATCAAAACATTGCCAGGATTTGCCAGTGTTGAACAGTTAAAAAAAATAGTACTCAGATTCAGATTTTCAGATTTAATTCTGATTCAGATTTTCAGTTTTGTTTGTCATCATTACAGTGGTTAGTGTTGTCTGTGGCTGGTAGCATAGACCTTATGTACTTATGTGTCTATATATACAGTCATGGCCAAAAATATCAGCACCCTTGCAATTCTGTCAGAAAATGCAACACATCTCTCAGAAAATTGTTCCAATTGCAAATGTTTTGGTGTTCACATGCTTATTGTTTTTGTTTGCACTGGAACAACACAAAAAACAGAGAAGAAAAGTCAAACTTGATACAATTTCACACAAAAATCAAAAATGGACTGGACAAAATTATTGGCACCTTATCAAAATTGTAAGAAATAATTGCTTTTCAAGCATGTGATGCTCCTGTAATTTGTATATAGACACGCCTGTGGCAAGTAACAGGTGTGTGCAATATAGTAACCAAACTTGAAACCAGTTAAAATGGAGAAAAGTTGACCCAGGAGAACACAAAGGCATTAAAAAAGCAAGACTGGAGTTTGCCAAAACTCATCTGAAAAAAACACAATCCTTCAGGGAGAACGTACTGTGGACAGATGAGACAAAAGTAGAGCTTTTTGGTAAAGGACATCATGGCACTGTTTACAGAAAAATAAATGAGGCTTTCAAAGACAAGAACACAGTCCCTACAGTCAAACATGGTGGAGGTTCAGAGATGTTTTGGAGATGCTTTGCTGCTTCTGGCACTGGATGCCTTGACTGTGAATGGTATTATGAAATCTGATGATAACCAAAGATTTTTGGGGTGCAACATAGTGGCCAGTGTCAGAAAGCTGCGTCTCCACCAGAGGTCATGGGTCTTCCAGCAGGACAATGACCCAAAACACACTTTAAAAAGCACTCAGAAATGGTTACAAACAAAGTGCTGGATTTCTGAAATGGCCAGGAATGAGTCCAGAACTGAATCCCATAGAACACCTGTGGACAGAGATTCAAAACAGCAGTTGGGAGAAGGCATCCTTCAAATCTGAATGACCTGGAGCAGTTTGCCAAAGAAGAGTGTTCCAAAATTCCAATAGAGAGGCATAAGAAACTCGTTTATGATTACAGGAAGCGATTGATTTCAGTTTTTTTTTCCAAAGGGGGTGTTATCACATATTAAGTTAAGGGTGCCAATAAATTTGTCAAGTGCATTTATTGGGTTCTGTGTGAAATTGTATCCGATTTGACTTTGTGTTGTTCCAATGCAAACAAAAAATAAATAAACATGTGAGTATCAAAACATTTGCAACTGCAACAATTTTCTGAGAGAAGGGTTGCATTTTCTGACAGAATTGCAAGGGTTGTGATATTTTTGGCCATGACTGTATATATATATATATATATACATATATATTGAAGAATCGAGAAATGGAGAGAAGTGTATTAGTGTAACATTTGCCATTGAGTCATAGCCAATACTGTCTTAAAGTCAGTATGTGCTTAGCTAAACCACAGTATGTGCATGCTGGGAATCAAAGTGCTAGACCAATACTGTTTCCAATCACCCTATTGCAATAAATCTGTGAATAAACAAGAGATTGTTTATGCACATACAGCTAATCATTGTAATTCTACAGCACTTTTACAGTACTGTCACAGTAAACAGGGGCAGGGAATCAAAGTATACAGCTGTAAATTATTTGTATTAAATTGTACAACTTGTGCTGGCAATGCACACAAAAAATGTACAGTGTACATCATCCATATGTAAATTAAGAATTTTTCACAGTTCTGTTGCTTATGTAACGTCTGCTCATATACTCTGTAAATCAAATATTTTCTGGATGTTTTTGAGCAAAACCAGAATTTCAGAGCTCAGTGGTGCTTTGCTGACTTCAAATGATTCAAATGTTTGTATAAATGTTTTTAAAAATGATCCTTTTTGAAATAGTTAAACCGGCATGAAATCGTGACAAAAAAAATGGTTTCAGTCAGTTGCGCAAACATTTAAATTGGTTTCTTCTCAACTTGTTACACAGCTGTTGTCACTGAATTTGAGAGCCACTTTTATCAAACCATGTAAACATTACCGAATAGGTTCTTATTGTTGTTTACATTGTATCGGACACAATGTCAACTCACACAACTTTGTGCTTTTAAATTTGCTAAAACACAATCAGATGTTTAATCTGTCATCTTATTATTCCTATTATAGTCCTATATACAGTAGTTACACACTATTTGTTTTAACCAGCCCACAATCAGCCCAGAGAAGTAGTTGATTAAACTAAATAATTATTTTTCCGCTTTGTTTATGCCAACGCTTGCATTAACCTGGCAGAGCAAAAACTTCCTGCTTAAATATTTCCAAAATCRGCTCCATGGTACTGGTTTYAGACTGCACRCCCAGGAACCTCCACCTGTCTGTTCACTTACCTTGAGGTGCATCAGGATGCACCACAAGATGCACCATTTAAAGTTGCGCAAGTTGAATAAAATTTAAGAGCTGAGGTTTGAGATGTGCTTAACAACTGTTGTAGAGCAGCCTGGACATTTGTATTTCGCAAAAGAAAGAAACGCATACCAATTTGGACACGAGTGAGTAAATGACGGCAGGAACCTATTCTTCTTCTTCATCTATTCATGCAGTGTCCTCTCTCTCTCTTGGTCTCGCTGTCTCTCTCTGTTCTTCTCTTTCTTCCTCCTTTGGATTTCGAATCATGATCTCCTCTGCTGCAAAGAAAACTCCACCTACTCAGAGCTGCTAATGTAGTCACTGACAGTGCAAGCTCTCTCCCTCTTTCCCTCTCTCTCTCTCTCTCTCTCTCTCTCGCTCAGTCGCTCTCTCACTCACGCTCTCCACTCCGGTCCCACATAAATAAACAGCTTTCAGAACGATGTGGGGGAAGAGAGATGTTGCCGCTTGTGGAAAAAGAACAATGTTGAAGCAACTCTCTCTTTGTCTTAAGCACATGGTTCCAGTCTTGGGATTACAGGCACGTTCCCTCAGGATTTCTTGCCCACTGAAGGATGCTCTGTTCTGACGGCATTCCTGCCGTATCCACAGTAAGGACTACAGGACTTTTCTCACTGTTTCTAGCTACCTGCCAGAGAGCCACTGATCTAGCCAGCCAGATGAGTCTTGTGCAGCCTGTGGAGTCCAGCCCTGGGGTAGATGGTCCACTCCACATTTGCGCTGGGCAATAGAAAAGGAGGCAAAGAGATTAGGAACATCGGCAGCCGATCAGCTTCATGGTTTTCTGACTTTATTGAGGCAGTGATTTTTGGCATCTGATAAAGAGGTAGGACTTTAAAGCATACTGTGTCTTTATCCCATCAGTGTGGCTGTTCAGTGGTTCCTGTGATTGTTAGGGTACCGTTGACTACACTTTCTGTAGTTTTGTGGCTCGTGATCGTTCAGCACATTTGTGGTGTTGTATTTCAGGATTATAAGTACACATTTAAAAAATTAAGTAAAAAAAATTCAGAAACTGGAAGTAAGGTTAGGAGCATAAATATGATCTGATATGTGTATTGTTAATGTTGCCACCTTCAGCTTTTCAGTATTATGTAGCTGTTATATAAAAGAAGGAAAATCCAAAAATGAAGCTTCTTAGCACCAGGTTCTTCGTATCATATCTTTAGGTATCCATTGACTTCATTGGGATAAAACCCCATCAAGGAGACTAAAAAGATATCAAGGAACCTTCACCTGAGCTCGTCTAAACCACATGGCAACTGCTCACAATGTTATTCTAGAGATCTGAACTGATGTGAGATGAATGCTGAGATAGATTCAGGAGACTGAAGCTACAAACATTGTGTAGTGAGTTTCTCTGCCAAATCATCTTTTATCTTTATACTGTACATGCCAAACATGCAGTGATGTACATCCCCTTGTCATTGTAAAGCTGTGGCTGAAAGAAGGGTGTGTTGTGTATCATTACCAGGCAGATTCTTGGACATCAGGGAGTTGATTTTGGCAGAAGACAGTTTCCTGACACAGTTGTGTCTGTAACCTCAGGTCTTGTTTAGCTTCTGGAACCCTCTGTGCTTCCAACTGTTCTTTCGCCTCTACTTACGTGCCCTGTTTCATGCAACAATTCCTTTTTTTCCTACTCAACATTCTCTTCAGAAAGTAATTCTGGTTTGTCAAAAGGTCATTGTGGAGTAGTTCAGGCATTTATTAAATATGTACTTAGAACTGGAGCACTCTAAATGTGCCAATGACCAGTTTGTCAGCAGAGAGAGAGAGAGAGAGAGAGAGAGAGAGAAAGAGAGTGACAGCAAAAATGTGAGAGGCTGAGAATCAGGAATCAGTTTTGCCGAACAATCGAATGAGCACCTGGAGGCGGGTTGGTGGTCTGTCTGGCCAGGGGATGGAAAAGTCCCTTCATAGATTTTGACCATAATAATTGGCAGTCAAAAGGAAATTAGCTGCTTTGCTCACCTGCTTCTGATTGCCCAGATCTCCAGCACAGACACTGAGCATGACAATTGAAAATGGGATGGTTTTTTAATCAAATCTATGAAGTGTTTCCATCCGTACAGTATTTAGGACACAGATGATAGTAGATGATAATATATCATATACCAGTCATTGCCATATGATTAATTGCATATCTTCATGAAATTGGATACAATCAACACTAGACGTACATAAAGGTCAGTGTTACATTCATAACATCAGATTATATCTAAGAACACAACATGGAAGATAAACCATGTGACAAATGCCTATTAAAATTTAAAATTAAAGTAAAACATACCCCTCATCCACAATTTATTATAAACAGTCTGTGCACTGTTGCCCTCATTTCAATTGGCCTATAAAGACAGCTGTTACATTCTTGCATGTTTTTGTTGTTATTTTGCTCAGAAATCAGGCCAAAAAACATGTCCCTTTAACAAAAGCGATCACTGTTTAAAATGATGTAATAATTTGGAAATTGTGGCCGTAAACCATTTTATTTAATTTAGTAAAGACAAGTTATTACGGATGTTACATTTATTAAGCATTCCTACTTTTTTTGAAAGAAACCAACCCATACATTGCAGTCCTTTCTGGTTTCTTTATAACTTTCTTTTGTGTGCAATTAGTTCCTGTGGAAAATTTTCACATGGGGTGCGCTGTACCATAGAGCACACCTGTGAAAGGACCTCTATAAAGATTATAAATTCTGTTTGGGTGGGAGGCATGTATCTCAATACCAGACTCCACAGAGACAGGAAATGGGAGGATTATTTTTGCACTTTAATTAGTCTACTACAAGCTTTGACTTAATTGGTGGCCCCTAGTTTGCATTTGATGTGTTCAGGAATTAAAAAGGCTAAAAGAGGAAAAAACGAAAAAAATATGTAAAAATGAAATCATTTGTCAACATTCTTTTGAAGTGGTGTGGGAACAGACGAAACAGGAAGTCAACAGCAGCCGCGCTCAGTGCACACAGATCAGGCACCATGAGGCAAGAATCCTGTTTCAATAAATATGTAATCTTAGCCTGCAGGACGATGATGCTTAATAAATGAAGACACATTAGACTAACGAGAAGATGCTCAGAATTGAACCAAATTGGGCTACAGAGGTTCATTCTTTAATTTTAGCTTTACACACGTGTTTATGTTGGAACACTATATATTTCTGTGCGATTGTTGCTGTTTTTTTTTGCAAGCACAGACTGTTACCGCATTCTGTTTTGTGCTGATTCTTTTAAACAGTTATTCAAGCAGTCTACAGTGTGGCACTAAAAAACTTTCTTTTCTCTTCAAATATTTATCAACCTCAGTTTCTCGTTCAGTGAGAAGCCAGTGGTGAAGTCCCTAGCCACCTCAACAGGTGGAACTTTATGTTGTGTGTCTGGTTTTCAGTTAGTAGTTTTAATAATGTTTTTCAAGTATAAACATGATTTAAACAAGATTAAATTACGTGCCGAATTGTGTGAAATACAAAAATCTAGAGAATATAACTGTTTTAAAATCTAGCGTGTTGTCTACAGGGGCAACATATTAAGGCATTATAGCTGTTTTCAGACAAAGGCAGGAGAATTGTTGATTGTAAATAATTTAAATATAAATTAAGAACATAATTTCAATAAAAAGTATTGCTTAAAATACTTAATTTGTATATTTTTTAATTACCAATTAGTTTTATTAATTAGTATTATTGCACCCAATATTGGCTATGTGGCTGTGTATTTTTCCTGTTTACTACCATAAGAGCAGTTGAAACTTATCTTAACTTTATTGGAACCTTTTGTAATTTGTCTGGCCTGTTCAGTTGTTTGTATTTCAAATCAGTCTATTCTGGTTCCATAATAGGCGTTAGGATGCTGTCTGTGTAGAGAGTTGGCAGCCTAAGTGTTTTGAAACAAGCTTATATCTTGTTTCTACTTAAGCAAATAGTTTTTCCTTGTTTATGCCTGAACCTCACTAAAGTTTGTTAGATTTATGGTTGTGCAGCTAAACTTATCAATGCATGTAAAACCTTAATTTAAGATAGTTTTACTGATAGCAAATCTTATTTCATGCTGGATAGTTTAAATGTAAATTGATCCATTTTTAAGAACTGTAATTCTTGTAAAAATATCTTCCTAAGAAAAAGAAAATAATTTTTTGCAGTATAGCAGGTGAATTATGAAACAATCATTACTATTATTCCAAATCCAATAACATTGGATACAGATGTCCTGGCTATGCTGAAATATACAGCCTTAAATTCAACAATGTCGTTGTATAGATCAGTCTATTAAAATATGATGTCCGGCCAATAAAACCCAACAGTGAAAAATGACTCGCACTTATTACCTGTCATTTTTAATGTAGATTGAGAGACCAGTGAAGTGTCCTATCTCTTATATCCTCCCGGCCCAAAACTCTGTGCTTCACACAAATTGATACATTACCCTTCATGTGAGGTCTTACATTTGCCTGGGGATTTACATTTGAATAACATTTGACTGAACCATTGCTGAATGCATGTAAATCCATTTTGACGGTCAAAACTGTCACATTTGTCTATTTAAACACCTCCACTTCCTGTTTAAAGACCCTGTCTGCATCACAGAGAAGCGTGTGCTTTTCGGAAGACATCACATGAAGAATGGATCGCTCGCACCTGAGCCCATTGAACAGCGGAAAGTGTGTGGGCCCAGGCGCTTTCATTATTTGATTGCCATCTTATGGGTAAGGCCTGCTGAATTCTCTGTTATAATAAACCCAACATGTGTCTCCAGCGCGGCATTCGATGCACAATAACTCTGCGTATCTTTTTGATGCAGGCACGCGCAGCTAGCTGCGCGACTGAAATCGGGTGCTCCAGGGGCAGCTTAAGGGTGATCCGCCATGACTGCCGCATAATGTAGAATGGGGGTCACCTTATTATAATAGAAACATATGCCAACCTGGAGCTCCAAAATTTGCTCAAGAACTAACATTGTATGTGTTGGGCTGAGGGAGATTCTTTGTACATACACAAATAATCAGAGGTTTATGCATATGGATTTTAGGATATTTTCAGGTATGTTGATGTAAGCAGATGGATTATGGATAATATTGTCTGTGTGAGTGATGGTCATATTTACTCGTTGTATGGTTGACTGCATTGACTAATGAGCTGCTGGAATTAGAATGATTTAACTATCTATTCTCCAGCTTTGTGTTTTTAAGATATTAGATTACACTGTAAACTGCTGCTGTTTGGTTTTTTGAATGCTTGAAAGCATTTATGAAATATGAATCTGAGATATCAGCTGTGGCAAGACTCATTTTATTGAAGCCAAATAAATATCATACTTATTCAGTCCAAACAAATAATTCAGTCTTGCCAGGGGTGTAGGAATGTTCTTTTAAAGAGTTTTATGTGTGGATCACAGGTAAATTAGTGCTACCTATAGTAGATGCATATACCACTTGTGCAATCATTCAGTTCATTGCCGAAATTTTCTTCACACGGTGGCCAAAACTCTCATAAATATGCTGATTGTTTTTCAAAAAATGGGGTGAGATGTGAGACACACTAAAAGTGAGACACGTCCCCTCAGTTACAATGGTTGATATGCCTCTTGCAACACAATTCCCTAAAACCTCAAAATAAATACTAAACAAATGTATTTATGCAACTTGAACAAAAAATATAGTTAGAGAGCCCCTAGTCTAGACTGTCAAATATTGAAAAAAAGCTACAATTCAATATTTTAAACCATTTTGACAGTGTGCCTATATTACAGACTGAAATATATTGGAGAAAATGCTGTTTTCCTATTGTCTTGTACACTTGCATAGACCTTTGTCTTGTACACTTGCATATCAATGTTTAGCACCACCTTTAGCCTCTGGCATCTGTCTAATATTTGACGCCTGTCATATTTGTTGCTAAGAGGTGCTTTTCAATCATGGACAATGTGTGCTAGCCAAATCTATAAATATATTTACACAGCTGAAATACACAATGCCAGCAACATTAATTGCTAATGTGGTTCCTTATTTCAGCTGGACTGACTGACTCAGAAGCTGGCAATTGTTTCATATTAGAATGGCACTCAAACATCTACCTGGGGTTAATGCAGCAATGCTGGTTTAGGAATAAACCATGCAATGGTCATGTGCTGTGACTGTTTGACCAACAAATGTATTGTCAACATGAAACACTGTTCGCAAGCTATCTTACTTCTATATACTTAATATAGAAAAAATGTAGGGTGAGGCTTGATATTCTCCGAGTTGGTGTGCCAGAACTTTGCCAGGTTTGTGACTTCAGCCAATAAATAAAGTCATATTAGCACAAGCACACAACTTATTGTATAGATCTTTTTTTGTCTAGTCATGTACAATAAGACCAACAGCATGCATTTTAAAGGTCAATTTCGATTTCTTGTTAGCTTAAATTATAGGGCAGCTTCTAGATCATCTATAATAGTATTATTTAATTAGTATTCTATAATTCGTTATATAAAAACTATTTGTATTCTGAAGAATGCTATACAAGTAAACATGACTTAGTTTTGTTTGTTATAGCTGAATTGAAGTCCACAGACTTTAATGTTCATGTAGAGCCTCACAGTAACACACAGTAAGAAACCTTTTCAAAGTCTTTACAAAAAACTAGACCTTAACACTGGGAATGCTCCTGGGAACTTCACACGAGTGAATGAAATTGCAGTGAAAACTGGAATTCTGACCCCTGTCAACCTGTAGACACATGGCTCTCTGTGTTCTCGTCCCTGCAGATGTCACAACACTCACTCTGTGATGCGCTGCTCTAACACACAAACACAACTAGCCCACGATCTAGCCATCTTCCCCCAGAGTCTTCTCAGCCTAATAGATTGTAGTCTCCTTGCACAGCGGAACCCTCTCCGAGCAATTACACCAACAGATTCATTTAAGCTTGGTCTCAATTTCTGCCGATGGACGTTCCGCTCGCTCTGACAGCCAACAGACAGCCCGTTCACCCTTCATCAGCCTCTCTGCTTTTCTCACTGTACAATATCCCCCGCAGGAAATGATGATTTCAGTCAGAAGAACAATAAGGGCTGTGTCAGATACTGGACAGACGTCATTGTGTTGTCCTCAGCTGAGGAAATATGTTTGGCAGCGAGCTCAAGGCTCCTTTTAGCCAATTTGAGGCTGTTTGAAGCCAGCTGGCGGGTTGAGTGCCGAGCTTTCAGTAGCTTTGTCGTTTCTCTCCAGTTCTTTTCTTTTTTGTGGTGTGCCATGTACGTACTGACAAAATCCCCAGGGCCACAGCACTCTGCTTCTCCTTAATAACACAACAAAAAGGTGGAATAAAGAGGAAATTCACATAGCTATTTGTGTGGCCTATGAGGAATTTTCTAAACATTGTACTCCTTTGGGCTTGCTACTCCTGAAGAGGTTTTATATAGATGAAAAGGATGCATTTATATTTAAATGCTGTTAAAAATATAAAAAACACCATATGCAGTAGTTGACATTTCTGGGTGAGAAATATGGTATGGGTGGGACTTGATTTCATCCATCACCCAGAGATGAATTTGAATGTGGAAATGGGCCGTTACATACCAGAATGGAGCCACGTTGTTGCATGGGAGATTTTTAAAAAAAGATTAATCAATGTTTAAAAAAAAGATTAAATTACTACAAAAATATAGTGATCAGCCAAAAAAGGGAGTGATTTTTGAGGCGGAACAAGATACTACAGGGTGGGCCATTTATATGGATACACCTTATTAAAATGGGAATGGTGAACACATTGAACACATTTTATAAGTGGTCAGAAACTTGTAAATAACTCATGAAAGAATAAAGTTACGTTAAAACCAAGCACACCATTGTTTTTCTTGTTAAATTCCCAATAAGTTTGATGTGTCACATGACCCTCTTCCTATTGAAAAAACTAAAGTTGGATCCAAGATGACCAGCTTCAAAATGGCCACCATGGTCACCACCCATCTTGAAAAGTTTGCCCCCTCACATATACTAATGTGCCACAAACAGGACGTTAATATCACCAACCATTCCCATTTTATTAAAGTGTATCCACATAAATGGCCCACCCTGTACATTTTCATAAATAGTAAATTTTGGACATGCAAAATAATAAACATTTACAAGCATTCCTGATTTGCTAGTTTCCAACTTGGCTGTAAAAAGGGGCAGGCCACTACCCAGACAAAGCTCAGCACTGTTACATAGACAGATGTCATTTCTCAGGACAGTTTCAGTGATAACTGTCAGGCAGCAGGGACATTTCATCTGTGGTATTTAAAGAAAATCAGCTTTGAAAGTGATGAACTGTGTGTAATGCAATTTTGGGAGAGTGTAGACCCATATGCCAGGGTGCCATGTCACCTACATTGTATTAGACTTCCCTCATCTCACTAATTATGTAACAATGCAATTAATAGTTCTGTTCATAATTACCCCGGGTAGCCCAGACTTATACATTTTTACTCTAAGTGCCCCGTCTAAGGATTACTAATTCAAGCTGATGTTTTTTTCTTTTTATTGCTTATTGATTTTGAATTCATAACTCTGAAATTATGGGATGGAGTCCAATTAGACAAGCCTGGTGTGGTCCTGGGAGAAGTTATTATGGCAAATAAGAGCATTTTCATTGGCTCTGTGTAAAGCAGTGAGATCACCTTTGGAGGATAATGCTAGCAGGAGGGAAACCCATAAATGCCACCCTGGATTTAAGATTGAGTTGCTGCATAATAATCATACAGTTGTTTTGAGAGTCTAGTCAAAATTCCATCAAATATTCAGGGACATGAAGACGGTGTGAGCTGAGTTTTATGATTATGAGCTGATAGATTGGATGTTCAAGTATTTTAAAGCATATTGCTAGTTTTGTTTTTGTTTTTTCGCATTGTTTCAGGTAATCTGTTGTGTTTAGCTTTTACAGTGCAGGTGTATTGAAGGCTAAAGGGGATTTTGCTGTTTTGAAAACACGGGGAGGCGATTTAGAGTGTGACTGTAAACTGAGGAGAGAAAGGTCATGGAAATACTGTAGGCTTTGGTGTAAATAGTCAAGGTTTCATTTGAAAATTTCATTGTATTATGTTTTGCAGACATTGATTTATTCAGTCTTAAAAACAGAAGTCTCCTTTATCAAAAGGTCTTAATGAAAAAAATATCATCAAAATGCATCTTGGGTCTGGGATAACATCAGTGGTCATTTAGGGTTAGGACTGGAATAACTTTTTTCATAACCAATTTGCTGTCTCAGATTTTTGGAATATTGGCTGGGAAAACTTTCTTTTTAACCAGTCAGCTGCCTCAGAATTTAGGGTTTGTGGCTGGGACAAGATTTTCCCAATCAATCAGCATTCTTGGGTTTTGTGTTGTTCTGAATAGATTTAGATCGGACTTAAAGTGCCAGATGCTACTACAAAATTACTATAGTGCACTATATTGTGATTATATTTTTGAAAATGTGTCTGTGTGTACTTGGGAGAAAGCCGGTATATTGGTATGTGAAAGCAGGGTATTTTGGTGTTATTCTTCTGGTCTTCACGTCAAAAACAGAAGCCCCAGAGGGTGTGAGGAGCTTTCCTCTCGGAATTATGTTGTCACGTTTGGAAAATGATGTTTCTCTTTTATCCCTGATGTGCTTTCACAGCCCCTGTCTCTGCTGGCTCCTGGCCTAAGCCTTTTGATTTCTCTTCATCTGCTTTTCTGTCTTTCTGTGAAGCTCTTGCGTTCGTTCTTTTTCTTCCTCCTCCTCCTTTCTCTCTTTGTCCTGAAGGTCTCGTTTTGTGAGGAATCCTCTGTCCACTGATTAATGTGCTATATGTTTTTGTTTTGCCTCCCGTGTTGAGCCGATGGAAGGGCCCTTTGGTTGGGAAATCTGGCACAGCATTGCAAATAAATGTTTCACTGAATCTTACACTGCTACAAGGATTTTATAGTATTAAACTCAACTTCAAAGGATAATTCATGCATCTCAGTTAAATTTTGTGTAAAATATGTAAGCAATAATGATGTATAGCGTGGTTCTCAGATGGTTTTGCTTCAGGACCCTGATTTTACATCAAGCGAAGACACACCACAGTGCCAAAACTGTTTATTATACAGAAATGTCCCTAAATCATGTAAATCAAGGGTTATTAATATTATCTTGAACAACATGATTAACATGACTGTATAAGAAATTTGACAATTTTTAAAATGCATTTTCCAGTTCAGTTATTGTGGGCTAAATGTTGTATAGGTACTATCAAGTGACTGATGAGGAGCACAAGGACCACTGTGGAAATGGGGTGTGGTTTTGAAGTCCCTGCTGGTGGAGAGTAAGGTTTGGAGATTAAATGGTTAAGGGGAAACGCCTCCCTTGTAATTAAATCTAACAGTTGTTAGATTTAATTAAATCTCTAACTCTAACAGCAACAGTTGGTGCTGACTGCTGACCCACCAGTTCAGAACAAGTAATGTATAATATTTGTACATGCTTTCTGAGGTCAGGCATACAGTACTGCAGGTGATCAGACCATAGAAGAAGAAGAATCATGAAAAATCACACCTGTACTACAAATCTAGAAGGAAGAGCTATTTAATAAACCTGGCTCGCAGTAATGGAAAATATGTTGTGACTTCATCAATAAAGATGTCAGCTCTGATAACCACAGAAGAAGATTGAGGAGTGTGTTTGAATTCACCATCTTAAACGGTAACATATGTTTCCTCCTCGCACCCACTCCTCTAAAGCTACAGCGCTTGATTGACTCTCACGCATCCCAGAATTCAGTGCGCGAACGGCTGCAAACGTCGGTGGTCAGGGCGGACCGGGCTCAGAAATGACCTCCCAGTTCACACAGGTGTGCTAAACATACGCCCATTGTGCACAGCTGCCACATAATTAGAATCTCGCTCTCCTCTTTGCTGTCAACCCTGCCTTTGTTTCTGAACCCGGAGCATCCATCTTTCCTCTGACAGGAGAGAGAACAGGCAAAAAGAAACAGCAAGTGGAGGGAGGGAAAAAGAGTTATGAGGAAGATAAGTGAGGATAGTGTTAAAGAAAATGATGAGCCCAAACAATAGAGAGGAGAGTAGGAGAAAAAAACATCTATGAAACATTTGAGTGTCCGCTTTCCTTAGATTTATTGATGGTGTTCTCTTTAGTTAATTGGAAGTTTGTTGGTGTGCTCATGGAGCAGGTGAAGAAAGAAAACATATTTTGGCAAAGGCTGACAGATTAGACATTGTGGAAGAAAAACAAATGCTGTCAAGGAGACAGCAGGATTTTTACCACTTTCTGTTTATTCCCTTTCCAAAGTTATTTTTACATTTACATAGTGTACCTCTGAAACAGAGGTATAGAATATAGAATAGTTTTAACAAATTAATTAGAGATTTACATTTTGCATGCTTTGTAAATAATATATTTTTTACTACAATTTAGAGTGTTTAGTAGCTAACCATATGCAGATGTATTACGCATGCATCAGCTATGCATTAGGCAAAAGGTGATTTCATGATTAAACATCCTTTGTTGGCAGCACTTTACTTTTAAACAATCATTGCCATTTGATTTTAAGACGAGGGCCTGAAACAACATACTTTTTAACCAATCAGCACCCCACGATTTTAGGGTTTGGAGTAGGGCTAATGTAAGGAGTAAGGATAAGTTTAGGGCTTTGGTTCTAGAAATGTTGTTTTTAGATGTTTATGCAGATTACTTGTGACTATATGGCTAATGTCACATTAGTTCAGTCTGTGCTATGTGGCATTCTATGGTAAATCCCTGTCTGTAGAACTCAAGATGACTCATCCCTGTGCACTCTGCTCTCCACTAAGGGGTCATTTTTCTTGTTTATTTTAAACGTGATGTAAGCCATGTTTGGAACGGCACATAGAAAAGTCCCTATTACCTGACAGATATCACTGAAATAGGTGTCCAGAAAGATCACTCTTGTCTCTGTGACAGCCCTAGACTTGGTAAATTACAAACCGAAATTTAGCTGCCAGTCGCAGTCCAATTCTTTGTTCAGCCAATCAGAAGTGCTTTCTGCCTGTCAATCATTTTGCATGTTCACAGGGTATTCCATATATGGTGGGCAGGAAATGGAGTGTTTTTGTAGATAATACATTGCAGCTAGCAATAGGTAAGAGGAGGAATTATAAGCTTGTTTTGTTCTCAAAGTAAACATTGGTGAGGTTTTCAAAATCTGATTCACATGTTTTATGCTTTCACTAGTAAACAAGATAATGGATGCCTTATTCTTATAAAAATAAAGCCATTAATGAAATTGAAAAGGACTGATTGTTGCAGCTTTCAATTAGCAGCCAGATTAATAACAAGACACCTCATGTTCATTGCTGTTTCTCTGACAGGCCAGTCAAGCTGTTGAGAGCAATCCCAGCATGTTCACTGGTCTCTGGTTGAACCAAGCTCCTCAGTTACTGAAGCCAGCCAGTGACCTAATAAGACCAAATCAGTGAAGGTCAAGTTTGGCTGAAACAAATGCTTCCTGGTTCTAAAGAGGAAATATGGTATTCGCATTAGTGGACCGCTAAGTGCTTAGAAGTAAGATGACACATTTATTTTATTTATTTTAGTATGTTTCACTAAATTATATGTACAGTGCTTTAAAGCTGTGGAGGATTAATAAGTTGCAAATGCAGAAGCACTTAAAAAAGACTGTTAGGAGTTACAGTTTTGTTACCGTAAGTTTTGCCTGGCAGTGAAAAAATCTGTATCATATATTATATTTGTATTTTTGCTGTTGACACTATGTATACTGATGTAAAATAGATTTTTATGCAATAATAAATGCATACACCACATTTTTTTTTCCTGAGCAGCTTTTTTTCTCATTTCCTAGTAATGTCAAATTATCCCTTTAACAAGGCAAGCTTACTTGAGAAGCAAAATTGTGCAAGATAATAAGATTTATTGTGCGACGAATAGCATGACTCTAACTAAATTCAATGATAAATAAGTAACTTTAACGGAACCTTTCATGAAAATGTATGGATGTTTAGCTTACAGGAAAACAAAACATAATACTGTTTAAGGAAATTATTTTCCCAGTGTTTTGTGACTGTCTGTATATTAAACATTTTTCTTTAAGTTTTTCATCATTCAATACATTTACATTTACAGCTTTTTTTTGTTTTGTCTTTGGAAGGCAGTATGTTTGATATGTAACAGCTCATAGCTGTTGATGTCAATTTGTACAACAATCTAATCTCACACTGTGAAATAGGAGGTACAGGATGAGGCACATTCTATAGCATTTACAGGTCACAGAGGAGATGTTAAAGCAATTTTATACATTTGCTATCAGTTTAGTTCATTCGTCAATGAACGTCACACTAATATCATCATAATTTTTTTTTTATCCCTTGAATGTTACCACCATCTGCATACGGTATTCCACAGGTGGTTATGCAGTGTGACAACTTTTCACAAGCCAAATTGCTCTATCCGAATGCGTTTTTATCCTCCCATGCACAGCTGAATTTCAAAACGGAGTGGCATCATTTTTTTGTCACCATTTTTGAGTTGAAAGTTACCTGTACCTGTTTCATTACCGAGTTTCCAGGCAGAATGTGTTGCCAGTCATCAAAACAAAGGCATTATATCGCTGTCTCAGACCTGCATGCTTTACTGACAAGCAATTAACTGAAAGAATATTGTTTTGTCTGAATGCAAGTTGGGGAGTGTTATGAAACAATACCTTGCTAACACCTCTCATGCGCCTCACCTGTCAATCATTCCCCTGGCTGTTTGAATCTATTAATTACGAATACGTAACGCGCGGCTCACTGGTCATGTAGTTTATACACTTGTCGGAGGAAAATAAATATTCCCAGGTCGTTTTCACCCAAGTGACCTCAGAACAAAGCAGAAACATTCTGAACCAGTGTCCCTTTGATCATGTTCACTGTGATGTCTTCTAACAACCCTGGAACAGAGGCAGAAATTTAGCCAGACTTTTAGGTGTGAACAGAGAAATAGAGAGGTGTGAAATGAGAAATTGTTTCTGGTTAAGGAAAGAGTTGCATAACATCACATATTTCCCATAATTCCTTATGATATTTGTTTTTTATGCTTGGTGTGATTTCATTTAAATATCAATATCTCTGCATGACAGAATGCCGCCCACGCCAGCATTACATTATTTTGTTTTGTGACTTTTCCTCATTTGTATCATTTATGGGAGATTCTCCCTTCACTTTGGTTTCCTGTGTGGCAATGTAATTTGTGAATCACAGACTTCTGGAGGATGTGTTATTGTGTTGGCTCTCTCGAAATGAGATAAACCAGCACCCAGCACAACCCAGCATTTGTAGTGACATTTATAAATGAGTGGCCAGCCTATCTTTGAGACTCAAATTAATTTCCACAAATTGCACAAATTTAAATAAAAAATGTATTCAGTGTTAAGATGAGGTAGTGCGGTGACCAAGTGCTGTGATAAAAATACGTTCCAGTGAGTTTTGGGTTTTCTTGTGTGGTTATTTATGAAGAGGACAGGCTCTGTCAAACCAGTTAAGTTTTGCTCTAAAAGGAATTGCATTGCCAGCAAAATATTAAAAACTTTAGCAGGAAGCAGCTAGCTAAGGCAGTAGGGCCTTAATTCTGATTAATAAAACCATGTAACCCCAAACTTCTTAATACATTCTTAATAAGGCTAATACACTTGACTTGAGGTCTGAACATGTCTGGCCATGTGTATTTAAGAGGACAGTGTGAATGTTCAGAATGAACACCCACCACCTTTAATTAACCCATTTCTCTTGACCTTGGCTCTCAGCATGTACCACAGAAAAGTACATAGCACTCCACAGAGAAAATACTCGCCCTGACCTAATGTTTCTTTATTATTTCATTGATATTATTTTGGTGCGGTCCGAAAGTCAGACTGCAAGTGAAAATTTTGTACCTATTATGTACCATTACAAAATGTTTCATTACAAATGACATCATTAGCACAAAAACAATTTAACAGTGACAATCAGCAGATCTGGAATGGTCTCCACAAGTTCCTACACAACCTGATGATCCATGTTATGTGATTTCATAACGTTCCAAATCTGACCTTTTTTTCAAAGTTAACAGTCAGAAATAGTGCAGAACTTTAAATATGTCTGTATTATTTTACTTCTTTATTTTCTTATCTTAAAACTTTTACTGGGTTTTACTGGGTTAAATAAGTGCAGATTTTCTGTAATTTACAGATGTGGTCTCAGCAGTATGCGCCTCCACGTATACATCCATCATCATAAATTCTGCTAATTCTGAAAATCTGCTAATTGTAATGCTGTGCTGAATAGCTTTCATTGGATGTTTAAACAGTTTATTAATTTGGATTGTGGTGCAAATGTTCCCTGTATTTTGACAAAGGATGTAATATGCCGCTTTGAAATTGATATTGATTTTACCGAGCCTATCACCTCTGATTGATTCAGGAGATGACCTAAAAAAAACAGGATCGATTTGATTTGCCTCAAAGGCATTTGGGCTTTGAGCAGCCGATCAGAATTCATCTCAGGATGTTGCTACATTCATCAGGTGCTTCTGAAGCATCCCATAGAAATGCCTTTTTCTGTTTGTAGTAAACAGATACAATTTATAAGATGCATTCATATTGTCACATAATACACTTTGCATAATTTGTCACATATTCTTGTAAATGAAATAGGATAATTGAAAATAATAATTGAAATAGGATAAATGAAATGAATTATAATACATTATAATATTTATCTATTTATGGTTATATCTGCAAAGATCATATTGATTGCATGAGTTATATCCTGTATAATTAATTAATTATACAGGATATAACTCTAGTTAATTATACAGAAAAATAATTAATTATTACGTGGCTCTCGTATAATAATTCATTATTACATGGCTCTCATAGCAACCAATTACGTACATATGACATATTGGTACAATACCAGAGTAAAATATTTTGACATTAAGTAGAGTTATTAGAACCTTATTGTAAAGTTTTACCAGATACAATAAATTCTCACAGTTGGCAAGCTACAAGTTTGACTTATATTTAAGGCACGAGCATCATAAAAGTTAACATTATCAGTCACATTTGCTACCTGTCGCTCTTTAAAAGCTATGAAGGATCGAGATGCTTTGCTAAGTTGGCCATGTTGGCTCTGTTGATCTACGTTAATTTGAAATATTTTACAGATGGTTTTTGTCTGTGTGCTTGCCCTAATAGCAGCTATGTAAGCAAAGTAATGCCACTTTTGTGCATTTGCTTTGTTGACAAGCTGTGAACAGATGGCATGAGTGCTTACATTTGCCACCATGACTGTCGTTTCGTCACCATGAAAGCTGCAGTCATGTGTAGTGCTTAACATGACTTCAGGAAGTTCTGTGCGCATGCACACACTGGCCTGTTGTACACACATTGATGTATTTTGTGCAACACTATTACTGTACACTGTATAATAACTTTGCTTTCATTATACCATAATATTTGTTGATTAACTTACAGTAATTAATATTACCCCTTTATTGGAAAGATCTATGTAAAGTGGGGAAGATGTGTGGACTAAATCTCACCACAAAACAGCAGTTTGCTTGAAAATGACTTTGAAATGTCTTCTGTTATTATTTTGTGCGCTTAGCTCTTGCTTTTTGCGTACATTAGACATACATCCCATCAGGGCAATCATACAAACATATTCAAGCCCACACACTCCAGCTGGTGTGTAGAAGGCTAATGTTGTGCTAGCAGTGCTGACCTCGACTAGCGCAGCTGACCCTGTGATGGTCAGTGCAAAAGAGCACATAGGGGCATTAGTGAAGTGGTGGTCCGGCAACACTCGCAGCACTTTATCAATCAACAATGGCCTCTATCCAAGCTGGTGCCACCTGGTCCACTCAGTCAGTGTCGGCTGCTATTTCAGGACACTGCCAAAAGCAGCAGCCAGATTTAGCTTCTGGCATGCACCAAGGTTCTGTCATGGGTCATTACATTATTGGAATAGAGAATGTTTTTGAAATGATTATGAGAGGTACTGGGGGTATTTTTGTGTCTTTTAACTTTCGCGATACTGACATTCTTATTTAATTATTTGACTGCTCACAGGAGCGTATAAAGAGCTATGTTGGGCAGCAGGACTCCACAGAGCTGGACACTGACCAGCAGATGCTGTGGTTTTTCAACAGGCGCTTAATTTTAGGTGTAATATTACAGAACTGGAAAAAATGAATTGGAATATTTGGGTTCTAATGTAATTTATGCAAATTACTGAATGAAGTCTCAGTTTTGCAAATATTTAACAGGAGCACATTAGTCTGTATTACCCAGCAAAATTGGGGCTTAAAATCACACTTAAAATGTATGAATTGAATTGCATTAGACAAAAATGCCAAACTAACTGTACAACAAGTGCTGCTAAATGATGCTGAAAACAAAGCTTTTCACATGACTCTTAGCTTTTATGTATGAGATGCTTTTTATATCTTACATTTGTTAGTTTCATATGTTCCATATTCTAAGCTCAGTAATTTTGTTTTATAAACGTGTAAAAAGTGTGAAATGTTATTCTTGAAATGTATACTCCTAGTATAGCTAAAGTGGGTATTTTTTGGGGCTGCTAAACAGCAAATAAAAGTTTCTGGTCTGCTGCTGTTTAAGGCATATTAAGTAAGTACCACATTCATTTGCAACATATGACACATATGTCATCATGACAATTCAGCATAGTAATTGTTCATGTAATTACCTTACACACGCTTATGAATGGATTTATACATGGTAAGTTCAGTAGGGTTTATTTTTTATCTTAATAATAAAAATATATGAATTCACAAACTAACAAACAAGAACAAGAAGTGATGCTGTGGTGTTTCATTAATTGAATCACTATATGACTTACTTATGATGGTTGTTTTGTGACAGAACCGCTGTAATCATTGATAAATTGAGACCATTAGTCAATTATTACAGTAATCAGCACCATGTAAATACTGTAATTTTGTAATTGTGATCTATAATTAAATGGAATCAGCCTGTGTGTCTGTCTCTCCTAAAGGAAGTTTAGTAAGTGCAGGTGAGATTAACAGCTTTTTGTGATTGTGATTATAGTGTTATAACCCCCGTCACCTGATAGGTCCTGAGGGCAGCGCTGCTCATATGACCCCCTCAGTAACATCTTTTCTGTGAGGCAGAAATTATCAGGGCCCCGCTGGACTCCAGGCAGGCTGAATAAACAGCTGGTTGATAAGAAGCCTCATTTAAACTCCTGTCTTTCTCCCTGTACCAGCGTACAGTTGGGGTGCCTCCGATTTCATTCAGGCTTTCTTCCAGATAAAATTCTTGGCTGCCGGGAATGCCGGAAACCTAGGGAATCATTTCATCCCATCAATTTGTTTTAAGATTATATTTTTTGTTGTACAAGCAGGAAGAAAATGGTTGAAAATGGATTTACTTTGATAGATTAACTACAAAAACTAAACGACAGCACTGGGCAATTAGCGGTTTCTGGTTGTGAAGACCCACCGCTGTTGCAAAGACTTTGAAAAATGGTTTGTTTATCTTTTGTGTAATGTGTTGTTTGTGTTCATAAAGCAAAGATGTCCGTTGTGAGGCCCGGATGACACTTCATTTGTACATATTTCAATGCTAATTGGATTCGGTTAAACCTACCGCTTTGGGCAGAGTTGCGCAGACCGCCTAAAATTGCCCAGTTAATGATTGCTCATATCAGAACAAATATGAAGGTGGGGTGGCAAGACTTGCATGATTAATAAGACAGATGAAACGTTTTAACATCCATTAAATTCCATTCGGGTCACTGCACATCTGAATCAGATGGACGTGACGGGCTGACCCGATACAAATGAGGTGTGACTGTTTTGGCAGACAGTGATGCGTATCAACTCGAGTCCACACTCCGTCTACCTCATCCAGTCCTGCCACGCGGTCCAGACGCAGCAGACCTCGACCACATCTTGGCTGTAAATGATAACCTGTGCAGTATGCCTGTTGACTGGTATTTTAATTTCAGTCATTTTCCTAAAGATCTCCATGTAGCAATCATACACTGAATAACATGATTTTCCATTGAGGAAGTCAGTACATTATTTTACATCTTCCCACAAGCATTTGCCAAAAAGCATCTTCCATTTGGGCCTTAAAGCACATCCAGAAAATGTTGTTGGTTGTAAAAGTCTTTTACATTCTGAATTCGGAAGATTTTTGCTGTCATACAACCTTGTATGTCATTTCCAAGTTATATTTCCTCATATTGTGATGTAATGCACTTCTGGTGTGGAAGTTCCTATAACTTTGACCTGATTAAAATTTGATCATTTGCTGCAAAAGATTTTGTTCGCAGAGAAATTTAACCTCTCCAAACAAAATAAAAAATCAGCAACTTTGAAAATGACTTCATCCATTACTTTTATGACTATGAAATGAGAAATACATGAGAAGACATTTAATCTCACCCTTTCTATCTATTTTCATGTTGATGGAT
>JAZGTJ010005850.1:0-16808 GCA_036877575.1 Botia almorhae
ACACACACACACACACACACACAGATATAATACGTTCGTTCTCTTTCTAAGTAGCGGTTAAAATTCTCATTTCCAGCAGTTTTCCAGCACAGTCTGTTGAAACTACTCTTTAGAAATCACGCAGAGCAAAAAACAAAGCAAATTTAAACGTTAAAGCATTTACTGCATTAACTAAACATAATGGTATTAAACATATTTAATTCATCTTTATAACTCATTATAAAGCACACAATAAAATCAACCTATAATTTTCACGAGTTTAAAATTCTATGAACATCAATGAAAGGAATCCTGAAGATCGGTACTGTACGTTTTCGCTGTTAAAAATAACTTGGTGTTTTCATTTTAGAGGCTGTCAATACATCGATAATGCTTGTGTAATTGTTTATTCCTTGGAAGAATGTTATGTGCGCATAAACCACACTCCACATACAAACACCTACGAAAACTCATGAGATCGAGTTGTAGAAACGCATTTACTAGCGTTTGCTTGAAATCAGCACCACGGACAGCTCCGAGGACAGTGCAAACGCCCACAGAGATACAGGCCTATAGTCCTCCTAGCATTCATCTGCATGCACTCATCTGCATTATATTATTTCTGCTAGGCACTGAATACTACAGCAGAAAATTGGGTTAAATACACGAAACGCATAAAAATAACTTCATACTGGGGCAGAACAAAGATAGTCCAAACAATGCTGCTGTTTAGAGGATAGTCCACAGAACTGGGCCCTGTCTCTTGACGTTACACACTGTGGTCACAGAATTACTCTGCGCGCGTACTGTCACCAGCAAATGACAAGATTTATGGACTTCATTATGTTTCAGAGCCAAACAGACTAGAAGCCAAACTGTACAACTTGCTTTTACAGTACACAGAAGCAGCAGGTAAACTATGCGCGGAAATGTGTTTATTTAACACTACCTCTGTTTCAAACAGCATTTATTGCAGTAGTTTTGTATTTATCAAAACTTGCAATAAACCATATCAGTAAAAGTTAGTAAAATTCTTATGATGACAATTTTCCTAGTGGTGAGTGTCTTAAAGTGAAATATACAGTAGAATATAAAAGTGGATTACTGCAATGCAAAGAACCAAATTTGGCCTGTATTGCATTTGTTGCATTTGGTGCGTTTTACATGGGTTTAATATCTGTATTAGCAGTAAGACATCAAATATTAATCATCATTCATTGTCTTAAAATCATTGTTGAGCATTATTATTACTCATAAATGTATTTATCTGTAATATAATTATTACTGCAGGGACACTAACATGCATTTATTGAAAAGGTGTTTATAGAACTTAAAATATGAAGACTATAAATATGAAGAATATAAATATTAAAAGATTTAGAATGGCTGTTTTAGTTAACTTAATTCATTCATCAAGTTATTGATTAAAGTTGAAATATCTGACTGAAAATCTGCCATTATTTTACCAATATTTTGGTATTTAAACAACAATGGTAACAATCAATTAACTAATCCTAGATAGTGAAGGGACTATTGTGTCACAAAACCTAAACTGGCAAATGATCAAAAAAGCAACCATATAAATTATGCATGCCCCAGTGCATGTTGGGAAGAGAATGGGCCTGAAACAAATATCCTTACTTTCATCATCTCACTATTACATCATATTAAAAAAGCTGAATTAGGACACATTACTTGTGTAAGTTGGCAGAATGTTACCACATAGCAAACCACGTGTAGTATTGACATATGTCAAAGAGTGTTGAACAAAAACATGTTGAGACTTGGGCATCACTACCTGTACAGTATGCTTGGTTAGTTGGAGACATCTCCAGTGGGAGTGTGTTGTTTGGTGCAGGCTGGGCTGATAAGAGGCCAGAAATGTGAGGGTGGAGCAGACTGGGTCAAGCGGACTACACCGAACCTCCACCAGGACTGATTAAGTTTGGGATCGATGGGTCACCCGTGTCATCAAACTATCGCTCCGTCGCTGGGCAACCATCATCATACCACCCGGCACACACAGCAGGGTCAAAGAGCATCGAGGTGATCTAACAACCAGCAGCTCGATCAATTTAACAACAGCTCCATAAACACTGTTTGCATGCAGAGTGGCATAGTGTAAATGATCATATGGAAAACATGGAAATGATCTGATCCGTGACAGTCCGCCGAGCGATTCACTCATTCGTAAAATAGCACACACTTCATGCCGAGCCACTGTAGCACGCTGGGGTGTAATAAGCTATTTAAGAGAAGTAAGGTGTGCGAAAGGTGACATAAAAAAAATAATAAATCACACGCGGCATCCATTAAAGCAGCGAACATCCCCCCGTTTAGAGCAGCAGTCATGTGGCATCCTGCACTTCCTGCTCTGTGAAGTGCACTTCTGCAAGTACGCATGAGAGCAAATCACCTCCGGTTTTTATGCCCTCTTAAAGCAGTGTGATGCTCAGTAATGCAGCTCATTCACATGATTGCCGGGCTTGACACTGAATGAACAAAATACAGAGTCATTAAGATCTCCACGTCCGACAGGGTTACTTCCCAAAACATGCCGCAGATGCACATCAGAATCGGACGTCGTGTTCCATCGAGGAGTGGTATTTATTTCGTTTTTGCAGTGGCTGGTGATAAAACACTAAACCGAATTGCACAGCTTAAAAAAGGAGAGGACCAGCGGTATGAGTCACAGAAGGAAGCCGGCAATCAGCCGTACAGTATGTGGGTCTTACCTTCAAATGTGGAACAAAAACTCTTGACCATTGAGTAAAGAGTGCAAAGCCTTTGTCTCAACTGAGAGGCAATGATCAACTGAAAGGTCTCGCATCACTCGGGGAAACTCTTCTCAGTGTATCTGCACTAGAGTAGGTTGGAAAAAAGAAAGCCTAAAACTTAGAAATGGCCTCAAGACGTGTTTAAAAAAACTAATTTTTTAAAAAACTAATTAAAAATGCTAAAATGCAGTCCTTAAGATGTAAGACGCTCAAAAAGCCACCCAAGCAGCAATGCAATGACATCTGTCTGTGTGCTTATATTAAGGGTGTAAACGTAACTCATTTCCTAGATCCTTTTGTCTCAGCCTTCAGTTTCAGGTCGTGGAATGACAGGAAAGTAGTTCAATGACCAATGAAAGAGGCTGATCCAGGAACATGTCCTGCTTGGCAAAATCACAGTCACATGTGTCACTGTTGTGGCGGCTGTTGACAACAGCAGATGTTATAAACAGCAGCATCATTTACAACTTCATATTAAAAGGATGAGTGCCTAAAATCATATAAACATATGAAAAAACATCACAATATATGTGTGTATATATACATGTGTGTGTGTGTGTGTACGATAGATAGATAGATAGATAGATAGATAGATAGATAGATAGATAGATAGATAGATAGATAGATAGATAGATAGATAGATAGATAGATAGATAGATAGATATGTAGGACAGACAGACAGCATAAGATATATTGTATTCTGTATTATATATTGTGTATATTGTATAAGATATTGTATTCTGCTAGTGCTATAATAAAACAATCATTATAAATTGCATAGGGTGACTGTATATGTGTATAATTTCCACAGATCTGTAAAGCCAATCTACCTCATTATCCAGCCAATGCTCAATGAAAGTTTGAGAGGGGCGAATATTTCACAAATGTTTTCCCGGCATCAGACATTGCAGCATCTGTCCAACCGTTCATACGCATTCAGCAAAGCCTCTTAGTAACTGATAACCAGTCCACATCTCAGTATGACTGTATTGTGAGTTTTTCCATCTCGGTCTCTAGAGCAGCAGCACCTGTCCTCTGTTCTTGAAGTAAACCGTTTCTGCAGCTGGAGCGTCGTGAGACAAGAATTACAAACTAGAATTTGACTGTTTCTGAAGGAAATGAGTCATGCTTTTCGATGCAAATATAATCTGGTCTCTCCTTTAATGCAAGTCATAATGATCGTTTTACCCATTTTAACTTCTGCAAGGTGAAAATCAGTCAGATGAATTAAAGTCAGACGACTCAAAACAATTCAAATAAGTAGCACATCTTCGAGTTGTCAACGAGTCAACAAGTTTAAAACTATGAGCTTATTTAAATTCCTAAACGCAAGTATTAGCAAGAGTAAAAGTGACGCTTGCGTTGTACAAAATTACTCTTCTCGCGTAATATTATAAGTGTCTGTAATTTAGGCTCTCATCACTGTTAGGCTTTACAGGAACTGCAGCGCACACAGAAACAACAAGCTTCATTCCTCACTGCGCCACACCCGAGACTCAATGTTGTTCTCACCGTGGAAACAAACCATTAACTAAAGCTCAAGAGGTGGGTAGACACATGCCCAGAACCACGTCTTTCCCGAGCTCAGCACTTCTGACACCCGTTAAAAATAAATCACACACTTAAATGTTTGTTCATAACACCATCTGTTCATCCGTAGCTAATGTGTGTCTGAGGGCGCGACTAAATGCGTTCATGGGTAATTTACAGCCGTGGTTAAAAACGCCGCACTTCCTGGATACGTGTTGGAAAGGGCGGGTGGGGGGCGGAGTAGAGGGAAGAAGGGGCGGGGCACCTGTCAATCACTCTGACGTGGAAGGTTTGACGTGGAAGGTTTGCATGTCACCTTGTGGGAAAATGACACACACACACACACACACACACAGAGTTATGGAGGGAATGAGAAAAAACACTAGAATAATTGCTAGAAGTTTCAATCATTAAGTTGGAAATTATTCAGACTACGAACGTATGTGGAATGTAGCACTTTGGTGTATTTTCAGATGTGCAAAAGAGGGTGAAATTACTTAAGCAAGTGTTGATGAGAGAGGCAAAGTGAGAGAGTTTATGCTGCTTACAGGGACCACGGTGCTGTGATGCGACGGTTAATGTAGGTGCAGGTGTTGCATTCTCAAAAGCCCCAAAATAATAAAAGATCCTCAAAAGACGACAAAAGAACCTCCATTATCATCCGAGTATTTACCCCATGAAACAGTCTGTGTGGCATTTTCAGGGTCAGACCAAAGAAATGCACTTAGAAACATTAGATATCACTGAAGTTTAATACGTGATGCCGAATTTGTATTTTTAGGCCAACTTAACGTGTGCTCTGTCAGTCTGAGCATAAACATATACAGTATGTACAGTATACAGGTCCGAAACTGATCATTGTAATCATCATCAAATAACTGATTGCAATTGACGCAATATGTACCAAAGCATCATGATGGAATTACATTAAAATGTTAATATAATACTGTGACAGAATCACCATTATACTGAATTATCAGCCGGTTCAGTGGAGTAGTGAATTTCTGTTTTTTTTTCTGTTTCTGTTTATGTATAAGGCATTTAATTACTGTTGGTTTATGTGTCAAAACAAATAGCCAATCAGCCATAAAATAATAGTATCATACATTTTGCTACATTATCTCTAATCATGCTAAAATTATGTTTTTGAACAGGTCCAGCTAAGCCTCATTTTAAAGTAAACAAACAGCATCAGCTTAACGGCTGATGCTTTTAATGTCATATTGTCTCTTTTAATGTCATATTGTCTCTTTTAATGTCATATTGGTGCTATGATTTTTCCCATTGATTTTTTTACTGTCATAGTATTTCAGAGTCACACCAGGAGACAATAAAAATGCTTGAGAAAGTTAAAGTTAGTCGAACATCTAAAAACATTTCCACTATGTTCTCTGAATAAGTGCTTAATCACCAACCCGAATTCTCTATCATTCAAACTTTCCATATTAGCTCAAATGTTCGTCATTGCCTGTTGCCATTAATTGCGACACGGTGCTCCTTTTCAGCGCGAAGCACTTGAAGATTCCAAACACGGGGCCGAGGTTAAGTGCTGCTATGAAGACAGACTCGTCTAAAACAGCAGATGCAAAAAATGCACGCGTCTCGCTTTCGAAACCTGACACGTTCATGCAAGCAATTGAAAATGATGTCGTAACCGCTGCGTGCTGACTAAACGAAGCGTGCATCACTTGGAATTGTCATGTTGGTGAGTCATGAATAAGTCATGAAGTCCGTAATAAGAGGTTTATAATTCCCCTGCAGTCACTTATCATTAGAGAGCTTAAAATGAAAACAACATCAGACAGCAATTAACCAACATGTAGCTCCTGCTACTGTAAAACGTATGTGACAGCCACATTTTTCACCCCAGAAATGTCATTGTTTTGGTCTTATCATAGAAGCATACAGACTGGCAGAACATATCCTGCTTAATAACTCCATTACTCTTATGAAACAGAATTATAACAACAGTAATAAAAAACAAACAGGAGGGATTAGAATTTCACGCTGTACTCTTACTGCTGACTGTAAATCCATACTGAATGTGTCTGGGGGCACTGACTGGTGGCTCCATTGCTGACACACGCATCCGTGGCTATTAGAGGCGGCTATTATCGAAATAAGAGGTGAAGGTTGTGATCCTACCATAATGACATCCGCAATTAGATTCTGCACAGGTTTTAACATAGATCTGCAGATTTGTGGATTCTATAGACCAGACAGTAATTATGAGCCAGCATGCAAGTACAAATGAATGAATACTGATAATATTAGATATAGTACATATACATATAGAATATATATACAGAATAGCCCTTTACATATGACAGATTGATGTCAAGTAATTACTTTTTGGTGAAATAGCGAGTCACGTTAAAAAAAAAAATCCCCGAGTATCTTTTATTTATCTGCATCGCAGCATCTGGTTAGGATGCGACGATTTAAAAACTCTGAATAAGCAATAAAGCTTAAAAAAGAAAAGCGTTTGCTAATAAACAGAGAAAGCTTTTAGGTAACGTTAACGTAACGTTCTTAACCCTGTTACAAAGGTAACAAACACTCGTAGACATGTAACAGTATTCCAACAAAAGCATATTGGTTTGAATGGAGTAGAGATGGACAGGTGTGCATGGTACAGTCAGTCCAGGTCATAATAATACACTCTTGTCTCCTCTAATGGTTCTGGATTATGTCCGGTTTGGATTAACAATATTTAAAAGATGAAATCCTAAAACGTTGGGATAAAAGCCCATCTGACTACAGCGGTCCGCAACAAAAGAGGAACATATGGAAGAGAGCAATATTTCAGAACCATGATGGCCTGAATACTGATGCGAGCATGAGTGAGAGTGAATGGATGTTAACAGCAGGCAGCCGGGTGATTCACACCCGGGACTCGACACCCTGAAGTCTCACTCAGCGCCACCAAGCCATCAATAGTGTGTTATCAGCCCTCATCAGGTGACATGGCTATTCTTAGAGTTTCCATTCGTCATGCGGAGCGCAGCCCACCCACAGCAGGTGCCTGCAGGACACCGGTACCCGAAATCATCCACTGTCACAGCCTGAGCTTTAGATGTACGTGCACCATATGTGTGTGTATGACGATACCTGTATATGACAAGCAGAAACTGGTATAGACTATAGAGTGTGTGTGTGTGTATTGACATTTATGTACATGCATCACTGATTGTTGAGTAATGGGAGAAAACATCTTTGACTAGTTGTCCTGCCAACAAGTTAATAGTTGCGTCTGACAATAACAAAATCATACACATCAAATACACAACTGGTGTGCATTCATCACACTTGGAAAACTTTCGGTTTCCAATAACTTGCTGTTGTTGCAAAGGGAAAACGTGAAAAAGAATATTAAAATGCCCAACACGTCCATTTTATTCCAACCAAAGTCACTTTAAAGCACATCACCCCATAATTATGATTTTAAAACTCATAATTAGAAACTTCCCATGAGACCCTGAAGGCAACAATATTTCACATCTGGTGAAAGTCAGCCCTCCAAAGTCTCCTATTCCCACATTTTACACAGTCTTCTCTTTTGTGCTTTACGGGGGTTTTGCCGAGGACTGTCTTGTTTTGTTTTTCCCTTGCCATGAGATATAATTATGGCTTGTTGACGCTGTGTTCACATTTCGTGTAGGTACAAACTCACAGTCATATTCCCTCAGATGAGCATGTGACCCTGTAGGTTACTGAACCGCATCAGCAGACACATATAGTCACGCAGCCAGTGCTAATACGCTCTGACACTAACAGGAGGGGGATAAATTGGTTTGATGTGTGGAGCACTCGAAGGGGAAGAAAGCTATCTGGGTCAAATTCTGCTGACGTCCCTCCACACTTCCTGAGCCAACACGACCCAAGGAGACGTCGTTGCACAAAGGTGGAGAAAGCACTGGTCACCGTTACGGCCGTCACGCCAGCTTTGGAAATATAGCAGTAACAGACTGGAACATATTGGAACACAACCCAAATTTGGTTCCACTGATTAGGAAATGAATTAATACGGTGATGTCACGTAGCTTTAAAATATTGAGACGCAGCTAATTGTAGATTTTCTTCCTGACCAGCTAGCAAGCTGATTAAATATACCATGTGAAATCAGTGAGCCAAACTGTAAGACACAGTAAGACCTTACTGTACCCTTACTGTAGGACACAGGTGGGTGCCTCATAGATACAGTCAACACAGAGGCCACGCCCACCCATGGATAAAGGTCCATTACCTGTTACCATAGTTACCCATTCTTTCCTGTGGTGAAAGTAAAGCTATAATACACATCCATTCTTTTCTTATACAATATCAGTAAAAGGTATATAGTAATTTACCTCCTTTTTTTAAACTCTGAGGCCCTCTGAGAAATCTAATCCTGTCCAGTTAGAAATGTCTGAGATTGAAGTACAATATTTTTTCATTGCATTTTGACCTTTCGCAAATACCACAACTAAAGCTACATTTCCTATTGCGTTGTCTGACACATCTTCATTATGGATCAAGAGCTTTAATCAAACTATACAGAAGTAAAATAATAGTTTATGGTTGTATCGCTGGCATCCCATCTGATGTTAAACATACACTCTCATAGTAAAAACTACAGACCAGCCAGCCACTCCAAATCAGTGCATGAAATCACAGACAACCTATAATATATATATTATATATATATAAATAACTGTAACTCAAGCAGTTAGAATAAAGAATCACGACTGAGACATAAATGTGTTATTTTATTAACAATCAGATTTAAACCGATTTAATTCGGTCTGATACATACAGTGTCAAACGTTTTAGTTAAATTATGTCTGTGTGTGTTTTTTAAGCTACATTTGTCCTCTAGTAATACAAGTGGCATTATGGTGCCTTCATCGCTTTCATACTGTTGTCACTGACTGACTGGGGTTGCTAGGGCTGCTTAGGGTTTCAGATACACTCATAAGGGTAATACATAACTGCACAGACTCAGGGGAACGTCACATAACACAATGACTCAGGTTCTATTAAGCAATCATATACAAGTCTTTGAATTGTACTTGCAATTTAATGTGTTCATTCTGCATAACAACTAAGAATGTGTCAAATGATTGGCTAAATGTGTAAACAATTCATGTGAATATGATTCTTATGATATTTGATAAACATGACAGTTTTCTGTCATTAAATTCATCAGATTTCCAGCAGGTTCCTCCCACCAGCACAGCAGCCCAACTAAAGCAACACGCGTCAGCAAGCAGCACAAACACAAGCAGGATGAAATATAAGGGTCTTGAGATTCAACGCAAGCGTCTCCAAATCTACCCTGACTTTACCCCGAGACTGACAAATGATGAAATATTACTTCATTTATTTATGTATTCAATGAACACATGATTTGTATTACACACATTATATAACCAGACAACTTTTGGCATTTGGCAGAAAGATGCGCTCCCCCAGCTGGGGGCTTGAAGACATTAAAACCTGATGTTCTGTGTGCAGGTGGGTATTTGAAAAGAGGCATTTAAAATGACAGGAGAGAAAGCAGGTGTCGGATCATAATAGCCTTGAATGTACAAATCTGATTGATGAGAATCTGAGCAGCCTCTGGTAAAGAACGCAGTACAAAGACGGTTTGCTTTCGGCCTAAATGAATCAAGACAGGAAAATTGAAGGATTTCCATGATATGTAAAGTGTCTTTACACTCAATCACCTACAAGCAGCTGCAGTGCGTTCTCATACAGCGCATGACACACTGACCAGCTGTTTATCAACAATATAGCTTATAAACACTTTCAAAATTTCACCTAAAAATGAAAATGATGTCATAATTTACTCACCCTTTAGTCATCATTTAATCAACCACTTTAAACCTGGTTGGTTATCATTTGTCTTTGGTAAAGCAGTCGTGTGACTTAAGTCATCTGAAGGCCATTCGATAGCTTTGTGTGAGAAACACACTGAAATTGAAGTCGTTTTCTGTTTTTGACCTACGCCACAGTTCTCAAATCTCATTTGTGCTTGCGATCTGCGGCAAAGCGCGCAAGAACAAGAATATCTGACATCAGTGACATTAAACATGGTGCAGGGTGATGTGACACGTTTCACTGCAAACAAACACTGTACAAAGAATTACTTATTACTTACTGTTCACAAGTCATGGACAACTGTTATGGTGGTTATGGTCAATGTACAACTTCACTGTTTCAAATAGACAAGTCAATAATAATCACGCTCCTGTAGCTCAATTGGTAGAGCACTGTGTTAGCAGCACAAAGGGTTGTGGGTTCGAATCCCAGAGAGCACATTTACCGGTGAAATATATAACTTAAATGCACTGTAAGTCGTTTGCATAAAAGCATCTGCCAAATGCGTAATTGTTTTAGATAAACTATTCCTTTAAGTGATTATTTAAGCCTGGGTTCATTTTTTTAAATGTTCATTTTGATGTAACATGACTAATTATTTACACAATTTAGAAGCAATAGTTTGTTTTTAATCGGTGGCATCTATTATACATCCAAAATGTCTCACCTCTTTGAAAGTCTTAATTCAGGTTCAAATAACGCCTCCAATTTTCTCTCCAGCCAGTGTGCAGAACATGCCTGGACCTGTCAGGTTGATGACAATTAAAGAGCCAATTAGCAGGTTGCTAATTGGAAGGGTTGCGGGAGGGGGTTGGGGGCTCGGTTGTGGACCAGTGGCGACTGACACCGGTGAGATTGTCTGCAGAACGTGGCAGAGGTGGAGTATGAAGCTGTTCAATCAGGGATATGGCCTGTACACAGAGGAGAGCTCTGATCTCCAAGAATCATCCATCACAGCCAGACATTTCCAGCAAGTCAGCGTTTTTTTACAGAGGCCACACACAATATACACTACGCCAAGCACTACCCATGGGCTACAGCAACCGAGAGAGAGGAGAGAGAGAAGAGAGAGAGAGATGAACCTGGGGAGATAAGGGCTTTGTGTGCATTCAGAAGCTAATACTACTGTTAGTTCTATTGTCTCATTTGGATAACGTTTCTAGCCAGCTGGTGTCGAGCAGGAGGGCATGTTCTCCACTCTGCTGCTGCTTTCATTCACTGTGGGTGTTATTCCTGGTGCTGTACAATAGATATTGTCATGCCATTATTCTTGTTTATACTTAGCGTTAGAGATTTTAACACCATTTGTGCTATAGACACGAATGACACCTTAAATTGCGTGGTGTGCTATACTTTTAAAGAATATATGTTTAGACAAACAGACAAATTTTACATAGTGGGCAATATAAGAGGCAAAAATATCCCATTCAGTTGCTTTGAAGGAGGGGCCCAGGCCCTACCTAGGGACCCAAATACCACAGAGACTTGAGGTCGGCTCTTTTGACATGGGCCAGTAAGCAGCCACCCCAGAAACCACCCAGAACACTTCAAATCTTTAGAGATTTGAAGCTGGGCTCTTTTAACCAGTAAGCAACCATCCTCTGGGTACTTAGAAAGCCACCTAACAACCACTCAGCACATCCCAACAATAACACAGCAATGCAGAAAACAAGATACTCTCTGATGAGGGCAGCACTGCACGGTTCCGCAATACAACACAAGTAAACGATAAAGAGGAACTTCTGGCACCACAATGCAACATGCAGGAGAGGCTTTGTCTATCAAAGTCCCAGAGCAATCAAAAAATAACCCTTAAAGCAAAGCCAGTGTTCCTGGCCAAAAGATTGCTTACATGGGCATTCACTTGATTCAATCAGAAAGCCAAAGACGGAATGTGGGATGCAGCACTAAAACGGAGCCAAAATTCTGGAGACTGCTGCTTATATGCTTTTTTAAAGCATTTTTAAAAACAAACTGTGATAGCCAATAATGAATTTCCATGACATTTGTGAATGAATACAACATGCCATTTGTGCTAAACCAAATCCATTATAAATATTTCATACTTTCTATTTTTTTTTTTAAAAACAAGGTCAATAAATTGTTAATGTTATAGCAAAAACTGGCCATTTTTTATAGAATGTTCAAACTAATTTTTTATAGAATACTACAATAAATTAATTTATTGCAATGCCTTCTGTTTAAGATTCACAGATTGGCGTTTGGGGAAGGTAACAGGTAATCCGTGCTCATGCAGAAGCTCACAACGGTTGAAACCTTTTTGGTCTAAAACGTTTTTTTCTCTCTATGCGATAACATCAGGCCATCGCTCATGGTTACAATGGCGCTCCTTTATCAGAACATCTGATAGTGTGATATGGGCAGTGACCCATTCTATAACAACACATTTACTCGTATAGTTTCATGTGATTTTCAAAGAAAACTGAGTTTCAAAAATGGCTTCTAGTATACTGAAGTATTCTGTATTCTGCCGTATATCACTTTGTAGGTAATAAAGAAATGACGATTTGAAGGACCATCCCTCTGTCTAAAATATATGTCCATACTGTAGGACATGATCTCCAGGCCATGGAAATCTCACATATGAACAAAGGAGACCCTAGCCCTCATACCATGGTACACATACCATACTGCTGACTGGATATGACATTTATTGATTTATAATGTGGTTAAAGCACAATAAAGCATACAGCCCCACTGCGCGCGCACACACACGGCACAAACACACACAGACAGACAGACAGACAGACACACACAGAGAGAGAAAGAAAGAGAGAGAGAAAGAGAAGAGAGATTAGCAAAAACCTCTTATAAACATCATGGTTTTCAAACTAATAATATTTACTATACTTTATACCTAACCTTACCCCTATACTTACTTCTAAACCTGACATTTTCAAAGATGTAGTGGTAGTGACACATCATTTGGATTTTTAGCATGTCACTACAGTCACGTCTATAATGGGATAATTATATATATCATGGATATGAGATGTATGCAATAAAAAATCTAGTTTCACCAATTGTTTTCAAGCATTCCAGACCCTGCCTTCATCTGCCATTGATCAACATTATAAAAAATGTGCCTCATACAGTAGCACAACATTGCCACATTGAGACCTACGTGAATTGATAAACATATCTAAAGGATAATCACATTTTCGAAGGGAATTAAACAATAAATTGAAAAGTATGTAAAGAGACCTTGCCAGTCCAGTGTCTTTGACAGTGACCCCTACCTGTTTGCACCATCAACACTATGACTATGACTTCAAGAGGGTAATCAAATAAGAGTCTGCGAGAATCACGGGATCCAGCAACAGAACTGACCCCTGATCTTCCCTCCAGTCACCACTGCAGCAAACTACAGCCACCTCAGCAGTCATACACTTCAAGGACAAGACAGAGCCACTCTATAATTAAACAGTGTTCATACACAAACAGCATTCCAATAGCATTCCTATTACATAAATCTGAGGCTCTCAGATTCACTGAATTATAATTCAGTCATCATTATAGAATCTATCCGTCCATCCATCTATCCGTCTGTCCATCTATCCATCCATCCATCTATCTATCTGTCTATCTATCCTTCCGTCTATCCATCCATCTATCCGTCCGTCCGTCCTTCCATCTATCCATCCGTCCGTCCATCCGTCCGTCCATCCGTCCGTCCATCCGTCCATCCATCCGTCCGTCCGTCCGTCTGTCCATCCATCCGTCTATAGATATTTACAGATGATATCTATAGATATATCTATATATATATATAAAATATCTTAGATATACAGATAGACAGACAGACTGAGATAGATAGATCTACCAATAACACAGTAATAAGATTAGATATGATGAGCAATTTGTCTCCTCTAGAGCATCACAAGAGATCTCCACAATATCTCACACTGTGAGATAATGATACATATGCAAGATAAAGTCCGCAATCATAGGCTAGAGATTTCAATATAAACTCAAATTTCTCATCAGATCTCCCAAGACCATTGCGGTTATGCCATCCACACTAATATTCCAGCTATGTACTCTTTCCGTACATCAACAATTGGCACATTCGTATCTATTTTCATTTACCCCAAGGCATTTTAGCTGATACATCATAAAAACGTAACCGAGATGTCTCCCGAGCTTCGAAAGAGCAACATCTGAGCAATGAAACTTTCCTCCAGGTCTTTTCTCTTTGCCGGAGATCCATACACACCCCTCACTTCCATTTGTCAATGTCATCAAAGGATTCGGTTTCATAGAGATAAGAGGTTTCTTTTTCCTTCTTGCCTTAATCTCTCAACTTTCGATGCGTTCAGAACTACTGAAGGACAGAGGGAGGTTATCTTGAGGGATCCAACAAGACATCGGCGCGCAGCATCATGGGCTTGTACTCCCCGAGGGGATCGGGTTCTACTGACACCTGCTCTTCCGGGCAGGTCCGATGTTGAGAATGTTGCCCTCACAGGGAAAAAGGATACATCCACACAGACTGAGAGGAAGCACGGCGTGGCACAAACAGATTTACCGCTTTTTTTAAAGCCAGTAGAGCTTTCCTTTGTAAACACGTTGACATATAATATGGGTACGTTACACAGCACTGAATTGCTTTGTTTGCTTGTGGGCTTTTCTTTCTATATGTAAATATAATTGCTTAAAACAATGTTTAATAAATATCACTGGATCACTGGTTCTATTCGTAGGTGTGAAACACCAGACGGCCTACAAGCAACAGCATCAGTTTCATGCGGCAACAACATTTTTACTTCACCTTTTGTTCAGGTAAGTGGACTTTCTGTTTTTTTGCCTGTTTTTCTCGTGGAATCAATCATAGCATATAAGTACAGGCGAGTTTTCTGGCACCACTAAAGTTTAGATCAAGTGCCCAACCCGAAGCATTCGCGATAGCCGTTGCCTTAGCAATAACAAGCGCCACTAATAATTAATGAACATCACAAACTAAACTTTCAAAAAGTGCTGCCTCTTACCTACAGTATGTCAGGACAAAGACAAGCGATGCCACTTTTTGGGGGGAAATCTTGGTGTAATAGGAGCTGCTGTTTCAGCATCTGCTTAGTCAAGTCAACAATGTCCAGAGTGGTACATCCTGCCCCCTTACATGGGCCTTCTATAGGATGTGCTGCAATGCCGGGTAAAATGATCCATTTTCCTGTCGCATTCTCCATAGAGAACTAATGGATGCAGCAACTCTGAGCACTGCCCACAATCCCATAGGAGCGACTGGCTCTCTGTGTATAAATTAAATCACTGAACTACAGTACAGTAATAATAGTGTATAACTAGAGGTAATTTATTAGCCTCTGTAGTCATTTCACAAATCAATGAATGCTTACTTTCACATTACCTATAGACCTATGAATATCGAATAAGAGACTTTGGTTAAATCTGTATACTGTACAGTATATATCTGAATATACTTGTACTGTATATATCAGTGAGTCTTTTTCTATGCATTTGGAACTACGGGATCTATAAGCTATAAAGACGTTAAGGGAAGAATTTTGTTGTCTGGTTTATTGATCCGAAACTTTAAACAAAACCCTCTTTATCTTTTTGTACCATCTGCATCCTCTGTCTCTCTTAAACAGTGACCTGTCAGTTGACATAACACATTTCCCTCCCTCATTCTGATAGCTATGTATAGCACATTACACTTCAGGATGCAGAACATGATATGCTTGGACCAGTTAGGACCGGTGCTAAATGCGCGAACGTTAAAAAGATAATTTAGCCCAAAAATGGCTATTCTGTCATCGGCTCTTTATTCCAAACAGTTTTGGGGTTTTTTATTTCTTCTGTGGAACACAAAATGTAATAAGATGGCAGAATTCAACCCTGCTGAAGAAAACAGCTCAAACCAGCTCAACCCAGTTGACTGGTCTTAGCTGGTTTAAGCTGGAGATATTTGGTTTAAGGTCGGCCTCCCAGTCTTGCAAAGTTGGTCTTCAAGCCTGGCCAAGCTGGTTTTAGCTGGTAGGTCAGTTGGTCTTCCAGCCTGGCCAGCTAAAATAGTGTCCAAAACCCCTCTAAAATCAGCCTGCTAAACCATCTTAACCAGCTGAAACCAGGCTGGGAGACCAGTTAAAACCAGCCTAAGCTGTTTTTTCAGCAGGGAAATCAGGTTCTTGCAGGAATTATGTGCTAGCCAGAAACTGTTGTTGAGATGAATAGGAATTCTGTCAAATAGCTTTCCACAGGTATTATAAACCTCTTTTCCCAACCCTAAAATGAGTAGATACAGACGGAATTTAAATTTCTGTGTGAACTGCGCCACAGTATCAGTGAGCAACCCACAGAACTGGCACATACACGGTCTCAATAGATGGTCTGTGTTCAAAACTGATCTTTTCTCTGTGTTCCTAAACTGAATGATGAATCATATAGCAGCTGCTTAGCCCACTCATATAAGACATTAAAACAGTTTCTCCATCACTATTCCCTTGTGCGAAAGCCAGTCAGTGTAACAGGTTAAATGCCTGTGCGAGAGGAGGTCAGAGATGATAATTACTCAGTTCTGAAACTTACAACCTTTAACAGAACAAGAGCCTTCAACCTGATAAGGGTCCGGACATGTATATTTTCTCACCTGTATCACGAGGTGCATTTTCCTGACAGAGA
>JAZGTJ010005851.1:0-26388 GCA_036877575.1 Botia almorhae
TTGTAGGTACAAAGTGTTTGGCGAAAATGCGGTGGCAGAAATGACCTATTCATATGTTTAATTTTAGCCAGGCCAATCAATTTGCACCTTCTTCCTTTACTTTAAACAAACCATTAAATTATTCACCATTATGTTGGGTAGGGAACCAACAGGGTCTCTTTGGGACCAGTAAGACAGTTGCCATAAAGATAAGGATGCTGTCAGTGGAAGCAGGGGGACTTGGAGGGTAGGGATAAATCTGAGGGAAAGGTTCTTTCATCCAATTGTTCTCAGGCTTATTAATTTAAGATTTAAATTTTTGATTCTGACTTGCACAACATGTTTCAAAAGAGTGGAAAACTAAATTAAATAAATGTTGTTTATGTTAAAAATTAAACTTTTCAAACATTATTCAAATTTTGATCATTTTACAGTTTTACCCAGAAGTATCCACCTGTAAAATTCCTGTCTGAGAAAGATCGAAAAAGGATTTTGGTGAGAATTCCGTTTTTTTTTCATCTTCTGCAGCAACCCAGACTTATGTTCTAACAGAATGAACAAATTTATGTCTCTAGCTATGACTTTCAGTGCACCTTACCAAATTACAATGCTTTTGATTTACACTTCATGCTTCAGTAGTCTATTGGTGTTTTCGCCTTCCAACTGAAATCTTATTAAAAAAGTGTTTAGAAGATTCTCCACACATTTCCAAGGTTACAGTGTCAGATTAAAGCAAAATCAGTTTTTTCATAGCATAGTTATAACATAACAGTTTTTTCATAATTTTTAGCTCTGCATACATTGAAAAGCCATAGAGGTGTGACACAGATAATTAAGTGAATAGGAAAGAGGAAACTGTAGAAATCTACTCATTTTCTCTGATTGCACCCTGTTCTCATCATTCAGTCCCATATGATTTAACCCCATGTGAGACCGCAGTTTAATTCAAACTTTTATTTAAAAGCTTTTATGGGTTAGTTTACTTAAAAATTCTGTCATTATTTGCCCTTATGCAGTTCCAAACTTTCTTCTGTAAAACACAAGAGGAGAAATTTAGAAAAATGTTGATGGTGACATCTGATTTGAATTCTGATCAGATTTTAGATCTCTTAAAGTGAATCAGGAGTCAATAATGTGATATACTTCATATTATTGAAGTGATTTACACAAGGATTTGTAATGTGTGTAACACTGAGTCTTTTCTCTGCCAGATCACAGGTGGGGCTGGATTTGTAGGTTCCCACCTTACCGATAAACTGATGATGGATGGCCATGAAGTGACTGTGGTGGATAATTTCTTCACTGGCCGCAAACGCAATGTAGAGCACTGGATTGGCCATGAGAACTTTGAGCTGATCAACCATGATGTGGTGGAGCCTCTTTATATTGAAGGTGAGAGTGTCCATGACTTGCTTCGTGATTCACTGTAAAATATAGTCAAACTAAACATGCATTGATAGCAGTGTTTTTGAAAGTCAACTTGGAAGCATTAAAGATCATTTTATACTTTATAGACACAGTATAGGTACAGTCATCAGTATCGCAAAATGTAGCCTGATAAGAGTGGCTATGTAGGGTCAATGGTCAGATATATAGAGTGTTGCTATGAACAACAGTCATAAATAATTCACTGCTAAGTGTCACAATTGACCAATCAAGTATTCCAAAGTGCCATGTAATAAATATTTGTATAAATTATTTCAGTTTATCCAATATAATTTTCACAGTAACAGTTAAACCTGTAGAAAAGTATATGCACAAGAAATTAATGCACACATAAATGCAATATAAACAGGATCTAAAGTAATCTACAGTATTTTTAGGATTAGTAAAACAAAACATTGAATAATAATTGTATTGCCACTGCCCAGTTTTAGATTATTATTGCACAAAATGTCTTTCACCAACGGATATGTTCATCTTTGTGAAATCCACAGGGTCTTTTAAAATGAGAGTGAAAGGTCTAAAAAGGCTTTGTTAAGATAGCTGTAAAAATTTCCCCAGAAAGGAAAAATGTGATTTAGATTCAGCTGACTCTTCAAAACTCTGTAAAAATTTTGAAAGTTCAAGAGGTGACCAGAAATAAGCACTATAGAAAGTGAAAGCCAACTTTTTGAGAACTAAGCTGACGGTAAGTAGAGACAGCTATGGGCATTTAAATAAATTTATGAGGGTAGGTTTGATGTTGAATTGAATGATGACATTTAGAAGATGTTTAAGTAATTAGTTTGAAGCAAATAAATTAGCAGAAAGGGTGCATATGTTTAAGCACAGCTTTACATTCCACTTTGTTTTAGTTGATTCATATTATTTTAGAAGGTTAAAAAAATCTGACTATTAAGTCCTGGTAAAAAAAACTGTTCCTTTGGGGTGTTGTATCTAAATGAGTTAAAGGCCAGATTTCAGTCCAGCCACAAATGTTTTTGCAATGCTTTTGCTGTCATTTTACTTTATAATTGTTTCATTTAGTCAGTCATTTAATTATTTTAGCAAAAATGAAAGCATTAGTCGGTAAGCACCAGATGTAATTTTTGCACTAGGGATTCTTGCACTATGCCTTCATTCCAGGGTGCACTGGTTTGGTTTTGCCAGCCGCTGTGGATGCACTTCATGAATTAATATTTCTTTTCAACCTCAGTCTGCTGCTGCTTCAGATTATCTCCTTTTTAAGCCCTTATATTATTATTGATCAGTGTCTTTTTTATTGTTCAGACAGAGCGATGTTTTGTGTGTGTTCTACATCCATAATATTGAGTTGCTCATGCTTTACATCTGATTCACATCGTGCCCTTACCAATATTCATTCTTCTGCAAAAGGCAGAACGATGTAGAATGACGTTGAGGATTGTAGATATTAAAGAACATGACCTTTCTGACAAGTATGTATATTTGCCAAAAAGTGATGTTTGTTTAATGATGTGTTGTAATAAGCACCTATAGCTGGGGATTTCACCCCTCTGCTGTGTTAGTCTAGTGGCTGAATGCCAGTCACATTTCGAGTGAGCAGAAGTTTAGTTTTTCCTGCAGTAATTGTGCAATTGATTGAGGTTTAAATGGAAATGTGTGTTTTATTTTCTCTGTCTGATCTGTCCTCTGGCAAATTAATGTTGCTAAATTTACAGTAAATAACTCAAAAAGTGTTTTTCCTTTCACTTTTAATTTTTACATTTTTTATTCTTTTGTTCTTTTCTCAGTTGACCAGATATATCATTTGGCCTCCCCGGCATCACCACCAAACTACATGTACAACCCTATCAAGACACTAAAAACCAATACTATTGGTACTCTCAACATGCTGGGTAAGTACTGACTGATGTTTTAAATAGCTGTGACTTTTCACAGATGGTTTAATAATTTTTCATTTCTGTGTTGACATCTAGTCTCTGCAGCTATATATAATTACATTATCTTGTGGAATTATATGCATTTGCAGTAACATGTCTGCTGAGAAAATCGAAAACTTTCTCATAGTAATGTTTTAACAGTCACAGTTGTGGAGTGATACAAAACAATAAATCCAGTATAAAATCAGTATGTTTGGAACTCCCCTCCTCCAGTCAGATTTAAGAACCAGAACTAACCATTGTATCCGCTTGTTATGATGTAAGGAATAGCTTCTTTGTGTCCAAAGCTCCACTCGTAGTGGCATCTTAACAACTGTTTATGAGCATTATTTAGTCATGTCACATAATTAAGCTGAGTTTTTATAAACTCATAGAGTACACGTCAGTCTCCAGGCTCACGGCATCCCAGACACTAATATTTTAGTGATTCGTCAAAAATAAATCACTGTCTATCTATCTGTTATTTGGGTATGGATACAAAGGTTAGGATCGTGATTTACATTAGTAGTGTTTGTTGTTTACTTTTAGCATCTGATAGAGCAGTTGGACATTGAAGCTGTGGCATGTGACATCAGACTTAACAAGCAGATAATTATGTTGTACATCCAATGCATGACCTGTTTTAATAGAGTGACTAATATTTTTTTTACAGCCAGAATACTTAATACAAAACCAATAATTGCAAATTAACTCCTCAGTCCAAACATTAAGATGTAAAAGAAATGGTTTGTTGCACATTGTTATTCCTGATCAGGCTCTGTGGTTAGATTGTTTTTGCCTTTTGGGTTTTTCTGACTGATGTCTTGTTTGGTTCTTTCTGACTCTCCCAGTGGGACCTTTAAGTAGATGGATGAGTCACGCTCTATAGTGGTAAATACAATAATTAACAACTAATTTACTTATGTCTCTGTCTATCCGCAGGTCTTGCCAAGCGAGTCGGAGCTCGTCTGCTCCTTGCATCCACTTCAGAAGTATATGGAGGTATGTGTGCTCCCTGCAAAAGTCTCTATTTAAATGCTTACATTGGAATGGAAAGGCAATGTAGCCTAATAATGCAAAATGTAGACACATAGACAGGGCAGACAGACATGTACGTATGTACGAACATACATAATTCAGGGCTTGCAAAATCACTAGCCCAACATCCTGGGGCTATTGTGTCATCCAGCTTTCCTGTAGCTCAGTGGTTAGAGCATGGCGTTAACAACGCCAAGGTCATGGGTTTGAACCCAGGGATTGCACGTACTCAGAAACAATGTATAGTATAATGCAATGTAAGTCGCTTTGGATAAAAGCGTCTGCCAAATGCATAAATGTAAATGTAATCCAGTCGGGCTACTAAAATGTATTTCCACCCTGCCCGTCGGGCTATCTTATAAGGAGGAAAATAACTTGCAATGCTTTCGCATTCTCTCACAGAGTTGGTCAGGTAATTGTTTTATGTAATTTTCGGGCGTCGGGGAGGCACTATTAATATGCGGGGTATTAAAATGTGGTTGAATGCGCGCTGCCTTTTTTAACTTTTACTTTCAATTTGCGATCGTGCGACCTGTGTATCAGTGATGCTCATCCTGTCAGTCATTACTCTCCTCCCGTGACAAGTGAAACCTCCCGCAGCAAGATTAAATGTGTGAAAGAAAGCGCATGCACAGTGGAGAGAGTTGCAAAAATCGCTGATAGTTATGCGTGTGTGAAAATAAGTTTTGCATGGATTTATGCAGGTATTTTAGTTCTAAAGTGGAGACTGATGCACAGATGGAGAAAGCTGATGAAGGAGATGCTATGCCCTCAATGTCAAGTGGCATTTTCTTATCTGTGACTTAAGTTGATATTTCAGATTCAGAATCTGACACAGACTAAATTATGTTCTGTATTGTTCTATAAGTTCATAGAAATTTCAGTTCAGTTAGAACCAAATATTTGTATTAATCATTGTGTTTTGAAAATGTTTTTGATTGATGTTTTGTGTCCTTTACAATATTCTACATTAAAAATAATGTCTTTTTTTATTTGGGCTACTTAAATTCATTTCGGGCTACCAAAATCTGAAGAGTGCCTGCCCAAAGGGCTACCAAGGATTTTGAAATTTTGCGAGCCCTGTTATTGATTCCACGTAGGAAATTGAGGTTTGTTAGCAGCAATACAAAAATACAAGTTCTCATAGAACAGATAACCAAAATATAACCAAAAATACAGGGCAATTCACTATAGTATAAATATTAGACTATATTAGACTATAGTACAAAGCTACCTCAGAAGTCAGTAGCCCCTTAAGTTAAAGAAACCCATCTTCGTATTATGTATTATGACTACTGAGAGAACATGCCAATTGATCTTTTGGATATTGATGTTCTGATAATCAGCTCAGGTAAGAATCCGCACAGATCTCTGTCCATGAGTGCACCAAGAAAAAAATAAAGCTGGACTTTTTAGTTATTATTATTCTCGAGTCAAGGTTTTGTTGGGAACCAGAGACCCTTAGGGTGAATCAGATGGGATCAGGGAGAGTCTGTCATGTTAAATTTTTGGGCAAAATCATTAATTCAAAGACTCAGGAGCCCTCTGCATTGTTTGTTCTTTTCCAAAGCCATAACCTTTGAGGCTTATTTCCTACACACTCATGTCCATACTTTTACAGGCCTTCATTGCTCATTGGTGGCTGTGCGGATGTCATTCGTGTTACAGAGAAACACAGATAAATTGCTCTTAAACAATTTTCAGAGGAATTTGAAAAAGCGTTTGTTCATCTGCTGAGGCATTGATTGTTTTCAGGGTTAACGATTGTCACTAATTTGCAAAAGGCTGTTACCTTTCTGCATGACGCATCAATGCGTACATTTAGGTCATGACTGACCTAAATGTACCTTGTCACCTTAACCTTTGCTTCAGGCCTTTTTTAACATCATACTCAATAAGCCAGGAACGTCGATTTGTCTGTTTTATGATCAATACTTTGAACTGAGTTACACAGAGTGTTGAAGGAAAATATGTGCATATGCACAAACATGTTAGTTCTATGCCGTGTACAGTTTTAAGAGAATTCTTTGTTCATCTTGGGCCATGATGTTTGGAAAACTGGCACATGTGGGATGCTCTCACTGTTGTAGTCTACTGCCAGTGTCAGAGAGACAGACGCATCCTACAGAGTTGGACCCTAACCTGAATGTTAAATTGGCACAGTCTGATTTAGCTCTGCCACATACTTGAAAGCATTGCACCACTGTGGTGGCTGGCATTGTGTACCAAGGTAACTGTTTGACTAGACAGTAGTTGACGTCCCTTCAAAGATGTCAGAAATAAAACCTACTCATCATGCTCTTCAGCTCATGGTAACACCTCCAGCTGTGACAAATGTACCAGTGGATCTTTTATAAACCTTGAACCAGAGATCTGATGTGAGAAGTCTCTTACCTCCCTCTATCACATTACTCTCATTAAGATGTTCTTTAAATGCGTGCTCCCAACTTCCTCTTATAATATTGTTAAATGGATGATGTCATTGTGCACCCCACCCTCAGGGATTTGTCAGGTTTGCAAGCTACTTTTAGTGGGGTTTTGCTCATGCTGTTTCTTGTCTCAGAGATCTTCCTCTGATGGTACTCTTGAGGTACTCTCAAATGCTGAACTGGGCCTTTTGTTTCTTTAACTGGTTTGTGAGGTACCCAACTGGAATCCGCTTCTGAAGAAACTGCTTTAGTGGCCTCACCTGGTTCAGTTTCTACATCAAATACCCCATGTGCATGCAAAACACCATTCATAATTTTTTTATGCCACCATCAAAACACCACAGCAGAGTTTGGCTTGCCAAAATGAGGCTGCCTGTAAAACACCTTGGGGGACATACAGAGTGACAGATTACATCTTGTCCTCGATGTAAGCTGTTAAAGTAATGTGTCTGAATGCTCTCTCTGGAGATTTGTTACTGTGTAAAAGCTGAGGCTGCAGCATTTAGTTGTGGAGGTGATCACTCAAACCTACAAAAAGATTCAGATGCCCCTACCTGAAGGTCTCATTTGCCACTCTACTAGGTCTGTCTCTGCATCTTGGCTAGCTTCCAATTAGTCACTGTAGCAAATATCTGCACAGCTAGTTGGCCTTTTCCTTAACGGTGGTTATATACACAAGCTACCCCCACTGAACTGTGGTTCAGTGTATTCCTGATAAACAGAGTTGACACTCAGAAGTCATACTGACACTAAGTGATACACTGCTCTGTCTCATGGTCCTGACGGCTTACATCACTTTGTGACTTTGTGGAAGTATTCTTTTAGACCTTTTGTTGGAATTCACAGAACAAATGTTTTGTCTGCTCCCATATTCAATCACACATAAAAGGCAACTGGGACTGATTGTAAGGTGTGCAGTATAGGAGATCCTTGGAAATAAGAGATGACCTAGCTGTATACAGAAATCAGCTCCATCTAACTGACAGTTTTACAGCATCACTACATCTCCATTAAAGGCCCAATATGTAAGATTTAACATATATTACACATAAGCATTCAAATATAATTTAGCATTATGCATTACGTTACTAGTGACTAGTTCATTATAATGAAATAAAATTATGTAATCACGTACCGGTTATATTATTTCATCCATTAACATTTGTCAGTCCCATCGAATTGATTTTCACCAGCAGTGGAGATGCTGTGATAGAGCGTTCGTCGTCATAGAGCTGTGGCTTTGTTATTGTTTTGAATATGCAACCTCTAGTGGCAAAAAATGCATATTGTGCCTTTAGTCCTTTTAAGAACTAGTCCTTTTAGTTACAACCGAATGTTTCAGTGTAAAGGATGACCATGGTTAGACACTGAAGATGAGAGGTTTAAGGTCAGTTTTTGGTATGAGTAAAGGTTTATCAAACGTTGATCCTTTTCAAGTGCTGTCTCACACTTTGCTTTTATTGTCAAACTGAATTGGAGTTCTGGCTCTTGTTCTGCCATCAAGAAGAGAAATTCCCTGATGTGCTAGTTATATTCCACAAGTTGCATTGTGTGATAACTGATGTTTGTGTGATAATTGATGACTCTTGTTTCTGTGCCTTCAACTAGACCCAGAGGTGCATCCCCAGAATGAGGACTACTGGGGCCATGTGAACCCTATTGGCCCACGGGCCTGTTATGATGAAGGAAAGCGTGTTGCTGAAACCATGTGTTACGCCTACATGAAACAGGTAAGGGCAAAATCTGTCCATTAATACATTACTGCTCACCACCTCTAAAACTCCTTTTAGCAGCTACTTATTTATCTACTGTTTGTTAGAGTAGATTATTAGGCCTGCTGAAGTTTGAGCTCAGAGAACTGCTAGCATATTTCTAATCCTGTCTGCATTTATGTGATTGAAAAGTGTGAACTTTACAGCATTGAGGTTTAAAAATAGTAGGCAAGTAGGAAATGATAATCTATAACAATTTAAGTCTCTGTAGTTTTATGTGACAGCTTTATTTCCTGATGGTGCCCCCTTGTTGAATATTGTAACATGATTGACTGGCACTATTCTTTGCTGCAGTTAATCTGATTTTACTTGGTGTCACTGTCAGATTTTTATCACTGTTCCACCATTTAACACATTTCGCTATAAATGACATAATCATTGTTCAGAAAAGCGTTATTTCTCAAAAATTCCCCCACACTAGAATGATTTGAATATCATCAATGAAAGCTGGTGCCTGGCTTTTAAAAATTAAAAAGGAAAAATGTTTTGTTTGTTTCTTTAATTTAAAATTTTAATTATAAAAAATAAAATACACTTTTTTTGAAGTTTTGGATTTACCCTAAAAAAGTCACTTACAACAACAGTTGTAAAAGTAACTTACCACACACACAAAATTGGATACCACATTTATAATAGGTGTAAATGGATATTTTGAACGCAATGTGGAACCTGTTTGTTTGGTCTGCCTTCCTATGGTAAAATTCAAATAAAACATTTGTATGAAACTGGATGAAAGCTTAAAGTTTCAATGTTTACCACCTCTGACAAATAGCGACAGAGGGTTTCGCTTCCCCTTAACAATCGTACTCGGGCCCGGTTCACGGCAACCGTGCCTAGTGTGAGTACAGCCTAATTAACTGTTATTTGATAGAAGATGTTACTTGTTTTTGGTTATCATTAAACAGTAATAGTACTGTTTAGTTCATTCACTGTGAGCCATTAGTCATCTAAAACAGTCAGTTAAAGTAATTTCTTTCTAATACTTGTGTAATATCTTACAGAAAATGCCTCGGGTGTGATCGACCGTAGAAGTACCACAGCTTTTGTTGTTAGTCTGAGGATAGCTTACAGCTTTTAATGTCACTTTTAATGGCAGTTCTGCCCCAAAGCTTGGTGAATTTTTGACCTCGTTGTAAAGGCTTTCTTAAAACACTTCAGTTGTACAGTATGACGATGTAAATACAGTGTGTTTGAAAAGTGATGCACACAAGTGAATTGTTTAGCTTCAGTGGTCTGTGGTGAACTGCAGGGTTTTTGGGAAAAAAGGCCTTGTCTATGTCTATTGTATGCTGCAGCAATTTCATATCTGGGAGACATAGTGGGTTAGCACCCACTAGAATCATGTTTAATGTTGCATCATTAGCACCCAGTTTTAAAAGCAGTACACCCATGGGATCTAATGGTGCTTCTAAACAGTCATTATTCTAGTTCTTATTTAAAGTTTCTCTTCAGACAGCTTTGCTGCTTGCTGTCATGACTAAGAAGTAAATCAGCAAGCTGCAAAATAAATACATTTTGCTCAAGGTTTGTTTTTTATAAGGCATCACCTAAATTGAACCCAACATTTACAAAGGTGAGTGGCATATTTTTAATAAGTCCCAACTCACAACCCACCTCGCGTCAATATAGTAAATAAATGGAGTCTCAAATTGTTGTTTACAGACTATGACCAACGCGAACAATTATAAATGAATGGTGAGCCCCACTCCATCTAACATTTACTAACCTATTTGTGGCAAGACTCCATTCTCGAGTCCTGCATTGGAGCTAATTTATAAATGTCAGGTTCAGTCTTGCATTTGTTTAATGATCTTTCAATATGAAGATTTCATCTATAATTAACCAGCAGCAGCATTGAAAATGCATTGAAGTGATACTTAGAGCTCATTTGCTTCAAGGAGCTTTCTGTTAGTTTCTTTTGGATGCATTTTGGAGGGATGCAAATGACGTTGAATCATTTAAATATGCATCTTGATTGGTCTGTTTAATAATGATTAAAAGGCTGTTAGCCGTTCTGACGTTTGGTCACAACTCGCCTGGGCTGCCATACATGAAAGAAAAATAAAAATTGTATTTTGACTTAGGCACATCATTAGTGAGAGAACTGGGGTTACACAAGTACCCTTTGTAGTAACTTTAGGCACTAGCATCATGTACTTGTGTTAAACTTTGCTTCTTGCCTTATAGCGTAGTGGTAAAAACAATGTAACCTGTAGCCTCGTGTGCCATATTGTGTTAAATTATTTAGGTATACTGTATTTGTGCTATGCAACTAGATTGGTAGCCTTGCAGTAAAGCAGGTGCATTCTTTTCTAAAGAGGCCACTTAGTTAGGCTGTCCTTGCTTTGTCTTTGGTACATGCTGGCATTTTTGTTGCCTATTCTTCATTTATAATGCTTTTCATGAGTTCTCATGTTTTTATTCATATCCAGAGTTACTTTTTGCACATAAAGTGTCCAACTATTTCTTAAGTTCCCAGTATCTCTCTCGCATTATTTCAAGACAGGTGCTGGATTTGGACACATTATTTAGTGGGTACAAGAGCAGGTTCTGCCTTGAGACTTGAGACTGTCTTTCATGATTAATGGAGCTGATATCACCAGTTTCCTATCTTAGAAGACTGTTCTGTTTATTAAACTCTGTTAATTTATGCCCATGTATTTGAGGTGCCAGTCTGTTAAAAAGCCATTTGTATTCCTAACCAGTGATATTTAGCATGATTTACACCAGTAATTCACTGCTGTGCTTACTGTACTCTGCTGAGATTTTTATTATGTGTTTGCATGATACAAGCACAAAAGATGTTTCCTCTTCCACAATGTTGCCATGGTCACAAACTTTGGATCACCTCTGAAATATTCAACGTCACAGGAGTCATACAAACAAATAAAGTAGTATTGACACACTGTAACAACAGCACCTTGTGGCACCCAGTGAGCCATCCTGAATGACATTCTCCATCCCATAATGCTCTTGTCTCCATTATGAGTCAGTCTTTGGCTCTAGAGTCTGTGATATAGACAGACAGAGACTGCAGTAGGGATGGTTTTTAGCTAGCATGCAGTAATAATTTAATACACCATAATGTATCATGTATTAATATATTTATATCAGTAATTATTGATATTGATAACTTCAGCATTATTCGAATTCAATGAAAAAAACGAAAATTAAAATAATATTAGTGATTTTGTTAGAAAACTGTATGTAAAATATATATGTAAAATATGTGCCAAAATTATGTGTATTATATATATGTATTTTGTGTTTGTGTCTCACAGGAGGGAGTGGAGGTGAGAGTGGCTCGGATCTTCAACACCTTTGGATCTCGAATGCACATGAACGATGGGCGGGTGGTTAGTAATTTCATTCTGCAGGCTCTACAGGGAGAGCCACTGACGGTAAGACCCGATCACCTTGTCAGTGTAGTAATGAGGTGTGAACCACATCTTGATTTCTTTATTCAGTAACACACAACTGCATACACACAGATGTTTATGCAGCTATGAGCACTTTCAGTACTGTTCAATTTGTTAAGGTGACATTTATATAACAAATAAAAAATAACTGAAATCTTTAAGCTTTAAAAAGATAAACCCTTAATGTATCTGTAAGTTCAAAAACATCCATATATAAACACACACTTGTTCTTGAGAATTTAATGTACTGGTTCTTCAGTCACTTCCCTTCTTGGATGTTCTCACTTTCACCTACACATTTTCTGCACTTTCAGGTTTATGGTTCAGGGTCTCAGACAAGAGCGTTTCAGTATGTGAGGTAAGAAATTATATGTTTTTCTAGTGTATGTTTGTTTTTTGAAGCAAGTTCTAAAACTTCTTAAGAGAACATAAAGCATGTATGTAAAGGACATGCATGCAGTAGCTAAAAACATCCATGCTTTCTTGAGATTGATATTGTGATCCATGATTTCAGAGTCAAGCAGTAAATTTATGTTGACCAAACCAACCCAGAGAGAGTTTCCACACTGCCATGAGCAGATTTACAGAATGTAACTTTATGCCACTTTTTGCTTGTTCTCCTTTTTTATAATGTCTCTAGTTTTAACATTCTGCTTTCTAATACTATTGTACATTCAAATGATAAGAACAGAGAGAAAACACAGCTGGTCTCTAGACTCTGTTACTCTGCATCTGAGCAGATACATCTGTGCTTCTTGTCAATGAAATAAATCAGGAAAAACAGACCTTTTGCAGTTAGATTGCTCTCAGGATAAACGTCTGCTTTTGCAACTAGATTGGTAGCCTAGATTGGGACTCCTAATGCTTTATTGCATTAGTAGATATTAGTGATTGTATTAGTAATTACTAATATATAATATTACTAATATCAATTTCTAATGACATTAGTAATTGCATTGAAGATACTTCAAAAGTGGCATGATGTGTTTTGAGTTTAAAGGCTGCAGTGTTTGCATACAGACTCAGATACAGATGTTTGCATTAGTGCAGGTAAATCTATAAGTTTATTAATAGGCTTGTGCCCATGTAATAGCCAAGTGGTTCTGGGATATGGGGGAAATGAGAGAGAAACACAGGTAATGGGGTCCTGGGGATTTAATGATATATGTCCTTCATTATTTGTGTTTGGCATAAATTTTGTTCTCTTTGTTCTATACACAACTTGATTCTCTGATCACCAAACACATGCATACACACACGCGCACACACACACACTATTCCTCATCTGTTCCTCTGTGGGTATACAGAAGGGAAACATGATCTTAAAAGAAATGATGGCATTGTTTGTAGAAGTTTTTTAATTAGCTATATCAAGATATTGACCACAAAAATTTCTTTTTCAGACTCCTAAAAAAGACTCAGACTTTCAGAAAAAGACTTTCAGACTCCTGGCCACAGTTATGCGTCAGACTCTCTAAAAACTCCTTCCGGCTTTTAACTTTGTTGAAAAAAATCAGCCACCCTGCTGAGGAAATTGTGTCTAACATTAATGTTGCTGGGGAGGCTATTAAATTTATGACTCATTCAGACATGACAGGTGGGAAAGAAAATTCAGGGCGAATCCTTCATGTCTGGCAGTAATATGGCACCCCACAGATAATGTCAATGGTTTGCAGTGTTGTGTTGTGTTATTTTATTACTTTTATAAGAAGTGTGTTGTGTTATTCTTTCTTTGTTGCTTTGCAAAATGTTTGCAGCATGTTTTGCAACTTTTCAGCCTGTTTATATTCATTTATTTTATATTTACTATTGCAATTCCCATTTCCATGGTAACAGCAACTGAGGTTTCCAGTTTTTGTTTTCTCTTCTTTGCAATTCTGTTCAATCCAACCAGTGGCTCATAAAGTGCTGGAGCTTTTTGGAGTTGCTTTTATCTCTTGCTGTGTTCTTCAGTGTACTGGAAGTTCATTTTCACATTGCTTTCCCATACCAGAACTCGCACAAATTGCCTGCATTCATCCACACAAAATGCCTGTATTCATCTGCTGATCACCTGCACTTGTCCGCACAAATCATCTGCACGCGTCGGCGCAAATCACCTGCACGCGTCCGCACAAATCACCTGCACGCGTCCGCACAAATCACCTGCACGCATCCGCACAAATCACCTGCGCACGCGTCCGCACAAATCATCTGCCTGTGTCTACACATCTACACAGATCAAGATCCTACAATTAAGACTACATCATGCAACAGCCTGTTCATGATAGACATTTGTTTTTTTATATTAGCAATGCATTTAAATGCACATTGTTTCTTACATAATGTAGGTCTGAATTTTTTTATTTCAGCTTTGATTGTGTGCACATTAGAGTTTTGGGATAGTAGGATGTTGACCTTGTGAGCAAAAGGATGGAGCAGATGTGTTGTAGAGAATTAAATTTACACTGGGGAGAATTATTTCTGATCTTACTTTTATGATTAGCAGTTGTAGCATCACACTCAAAACCATTTATTACATTAAATACAGCAAATACAAGCAGCTTATGGTTTCATCCTCTTTACCTGAACATTGTGTAGATACCATCATAGCTAGATAGATCTATAGATCATCATTTTAAACACTATTTAATTTTAATTAGTTTCTGAGCCTTGTGGTAGCCAGGAAAGATACAGAACTCCTTACAGAATTTACTTATATACATACATTGAAAAGCTAATAAAATGCACTTTATAATGTAAAAGACAGGCAGGAAGTGCATGTGTGTTAATGGGAAGTATTTTTTCTTTTATAGTAATATTATGTAATACTATATTAGTATTCAAATACTTTTTTACCATCTCCCTAAGGAATAAGAGGGATGATTAGACACTGAAAAAGTAAACTCAAATGAACATGGCAATCTGTCAGGAAATCCACACCTTATTGGCTCTGATAATATTCCCAGGGTCAAGCTCACATCGTTCAGGCAGATAACTTTGCAGCTCTGCTCTGCTTCATCCTCAAGATAAATGTAAAAGTGTTATCTCAAATAAGCAGTGCGCACACAGTGAGGAGAAGATGAACCAATATTATTTATCTCACAGTGTTATGGGATGGAAAGAGACTTTCACTCTTTTTCTCACTCATCTCTCCATCTCTATTCACAGCATACTGGAAACTTCAGAGGTGTTCTGCAAATAGATAAATAATCCACCCATAAATGAAAATGATCCTTTCTTTTACCCACCCTCAAGTTTATTTTTATCTGAATTCTGTTGCTTTTCTTGGAACACATGATATTTTGAAGAATCTTTATGCAACATCAGTACATCGTGACAATGTCTGTAAAATCCACAAAGGTGTCATAATAGTAGAAAATATCATTTAAAAACTATACAATAACTTTTTGTGAGGAACTGACTGAAATCCAGTGATACTGGTAATCTTTACTGAAGATTTGAATCTGTTAAAAAATGACACATGGCCAAGAGTCTGTAACGTCACAAAGCAGTAGTTCTTATAAATGGCACACCTGTTTGGATTTGCTGAATTGAGAATGAGGTTTAAGGTGATAAGCACCATAAATCTTTAGTACTTCAAATAAAGCTATCATAAGAGTTGTCATAGGAAAAACATGAGTCATATGGTGTACATTAATAGTGTCATTTTTGCAGCTTGGCATATGTGGTCACTATGTACTGTCATTGCATGGAAAAACAGCTTTGGAATGAGGATAAGTAAATGCAACATTTTTTGAAGAACTGTTCTTTTAAGCGGTTTGGATTTATTTACCCCAGGATACCATTAAGACGCTTTAAGTTTTGCATTAAGAACTTTATAGCTAGTTCTTTATGTACAAAACTATTGTTTTTCCTTATGCAATGGTTTAGACTTTCAGCAACTCCTTAATCATTCTGTCCTCTTCAACTGGTGACGTCAGAGACCCCACGTATGCCTTGTAACCTTGCAGATGGCTGCCACATTGTTTTCTTCATTACAGCCCCTCCCAGTGAGTAAGAGTCATGCCCAATAAGCTGCTTTCTTATTGTTCTATACAGCAGACTTAAGCAGATAGTCTGCCTTTAACTCCTACCCTGATGTCTAAAACAGCACACTGCCTATTGTAAATAAGCCTGCAGTGTTTATTATAATGTATTTTGGTAAATTGCACAAATTGCATAGACTCTATAAGGTACTGCTGTACTTTTATGTGAACTGAAAACGGTACACAACAGCAACAGCGCAGCAGCACATCTGCTAGAATAGAATAGAATAGAATAGAATAGAGTTAGAATATACATTGTTGACAATGGCCAATAAACTCTGATTATTGCGCAACAGCACCTCCTCACATCCAAATCACATTGAAGAACGAAGCTATTTTATCCTTAACTCGAAATGTGGTGTTTTCCAAACGTTGGCACTGCTTCTTTCTCTATTGTCACATTTTGCACACACTGTACAACACAATATTGATTGTTTTCTACAGTGATTGCTTCTGGGGCTCCTGTTCGTATTCCTGGGAGCTCAACTTGATTTATTTCCATGATAAGCCATCACAGGCACAGAATCAGTGAGAACTGTCTGAGACACATTTAATGGATGACCTCTGTTTTCTCTCTTTAGTCTTCAGCAGTGACCGACCCAAAGTAACTGAGATTTTAGCAGCAACAGTCGGTAGCTGTAATATTCTTAACAGCAGACTTATTGTTACTAACCAAAACCTTAAATAATTTTAACAGTAACAACATCTATTTTTAGGTAAAAGGGGCAAAACCCACCATGTTTCTGACTTGCTTCTTGTCTATCTTCCAAAAAAATTGTTTAACTATACTGTATGCTGGTAATGTAGCAGAATGTTATAGTTGTTGAGGCCAGATTGGATTGGATTTTTTAAACTTGACTTAGCAAAAGGTAAATTGATTATCACATTTTTCACAGTTTTCACATTTGACATGCATACTACAGATATGCAAATAAATGCATGGAAACAATCAGTACATTTTTTCATTAGTGTATTAGTCACAATATTTATAGAAATATGAATCAGAAAATGTTTTTTTTCTATTTTCAGAAATATGTGAGACAAATAATCAGTTCTGAGAGGTAAACGTGTAGATGTATTTAAAAATAATGCAGCTGCCCAGCAACAAAGAAAACAGGCTGAAATTGAAGAAAGTGAAAGAAGGTTATTGGGGAGAGTGCAGGCGGCAGGCACCTCTGATCCTGAGGGAAATTGTATGGATGTTTAAATGCTAGGGCGCTCATAGCACCGCAGAGCTTTAATAAAACTTAAATATCAAGTCTGTATGTTCAGCAAGCAAAAGTCCTTCATGATCAGTCCTTGCAGTCTTCAACCATTCTTACTCACAATGTGCGTCTTGTTTATTAAATTGTCCCTGCACATAAAAGCAAACACTCTCAGGCGTCAGTTTTAACTCTGCTCGCAGGGTTTGTTTTATTGTGTCGCCTTTGCTGTTGTTTACATGAGAACACTTGAGCGGTTTCTAAAAGATGTCTTTTTTTTTTTAAATCAAAGTTACTCTCTGACCAGTTGCATTCCTTAACCAGATTAGCAAATATAGTATTTAGTGTGACCTCCCCGTAGACCTAAACAATACCAAAAACCTGACTCCTTTAAACCTAAATGGAATAGAAACACAAATTTCACTAATAATTCTGATCTAATGACTTCAGTCTTTCCAAAAGAGCTTAGGGAAGTCGCACTAAACCTTGACTTTTGTCTAAAGCTTTTTTTTTATTATTTTGTGTACGTATTTTCTGTTTGTATCTTAATAATAAGAAGAAAAATAAATATGGATGGTCATAAAACTTTGTACAACATTAAAATTGGATGTGGCCTTGATTTATGCACAGTACTGTATTTATTAATTGTAATTCTTCATTCACTGCAGTATTGTGTCACCTAAATTTGTGTTTGTTTTCCCCACAGTGATCTGGTTAACGGGCTGGTGTCTCTAATGAATAGTAACATCAGCAGTCCAGTCAATCTGGTGAGTTTATTATTTTGTGAAAACTTTGGCCATGCACACAGGCTGCGTTCTTTCATTTAAGCTAGATAGGGTGCTGTGGAATTGAACAGAAGGCGTGATGAGTCCTGATGATGCTAATGTACACAGTACACTAGACAGTCTTATTCCACCCCCAAATTCATCTGATCAATTGTTTTAAAACCTACTGCATGTTAAATAGTTGAAACTTTACACATCATGTTAAAAATTCTACATTTGTATATATACACCAACATTTAAAAAACACCACCGACATGGCATTTGAAATAGTGTACTGTGATGGTACGTACTGAATTAGATGTAGTAGTTACTTGAGCATTAAAACAGTAAGTTGTATGTAGTATGTGTGGCTGCAGTATGCATGCATTCCAGACATATATCCGCCATGTTTTCATCGTCACATGACCTAAATGTTCATTCACCTATTAAAAAAAAACAAAAACATTTTGGACACAGGGAAAGAACCAAAAGTTTTTCTAACCTTCATAAATCCCATTAGGGTCATACTCTTTTGTCATATCTTTCCGCTTTTCAGAACTATTTCAAGACAGTTTGACAGAATAATTCTGTCTTTCCTTTACAAGTAATTGAACGGAGAAGTCAGATAGCACTTAGCACTTGTCCTGAGGTTAAATTGCTTATCCTTTATTCAGAGCCAACCCAACTTGAAGGTTAAGTCCCTTTTTATCTCTATAGCCCTATTCATCACTCCTTCTCATACCTGCTCTCTCTTCATCCTAGGGAAATCCAGAGGAGCACACCATATTGGAATTTGCTCAACTCATTAAGAGCCTAGTAGGTAGGTTGGGATACTGTGTAATCGCTCATGGGATATAATTATAATCTGTAATTGAATTAATGCCACCTCACTGATTGTCTCCTCAGTGAGCCGCAGTCACATTCAGTTCCTTCCAGAAGCTCAGGATGATCCACAGAGACGACGGCCAGACATCCGTAAAGCTAAAATGCTTCTGGGCTGGGAGCCTGTGGTAAGTTTGCACGTTTTTGTCAGATTTTTGTGAGTACTCCGTAGAGCTCTTTTTTATTCATGATGTTCTATGTACATAAACCTACTGTAATCATAAACCTTATTTTACTCAAATCGAAACTAATGCACCTTTATTTATTTTGCCATGTTAATAATACATAGTCTTACCTTAGATGTGAATGTTGAAACCATTGTATACTGTAACAATGTAAGTTGCAAACAAGTTGCTATATAAGGACAACAATGATTTGATCGTTCATCAAACACATAAAAACTCAAAAACATATTTGTTCTGGACACTGAATGGTAAATGAGATGCAGTGAAGGGTGTAATGGTGGTCACGTGACTCAGTAAAGTCTCTGCAGCCAATAGAAACTGAGCTGCTCTATTAGAACCCCTTGATCTACTTAATACCTATTTGAGCACAATTCATATAGATAATAGAATAATAGAATGTGGCACAGCCATTTCAAATTTAGCCTAAACTCTTCATTTTATAAGACAAGTATGTGTGTTTGCAGGTTCCACTGGAAGAAGGCTTGAACAAAACCATCCAATATTTCAGCAGAGAACTGGAGCATCAAGCCAACAATCAGTATATCCCCAAACCCAAGGCTGCACGAATAAAAAAAGGCAGACCCAGACACAACTGAAAAATTGTTTGTCTCAGGGATGCTGGGATACTGGAGGACTGTAGATATCCAGCAGCCATTTTATAAAGTGGGTGTCCCATCCCCTGCTTAAAGATAAATCCTTCTGGAGAAAAAAATGTTTTTTGCAATGTTTTGTAAAGCAGCTCAAGCTAAACGCTGCTGTAAAGAGTTTATTTTTTCCGTCAGATGTGCCTCAAAGATATCCAATTTACAGACTTTGCCTTGCACTTTGTCAGTCGTCTGTCTGTCTATTTAAAAATCAAGCTTAGATCTTCATGTACATTTTTGTGTGTTTACATCCTGTGCCGTTTTGTGATCTTTTTTATCAGCGTCAAAGCTAGCAGTGTCTTTTCAGCGGACACCTCTTACAGTGTAGAACTTTATTACGGCAATTAGTGATCGCAATTTATTTAAAGATCTTGAATGTTTGTTCTGGAGCAGGAGACCTCACTCAGCTCTGCCATGAAAGATGAGGACACAGGTGAAAGAAAAAGCTTTTGGAAAGGTTTCTGCTTTAAACTTTGTGGTGATTTTGAAATCTGTTGTTACTTTGTGAAACTTCATACAGAACTTTGGACTTAAGTGATTAAAGTGAAAAGGATATTTTAATAAAATATTTACTGTGATTTTCACCGTATACCGTTTAGTCTCACTTTCTCTGCCCATTCTCTCATTGGTGGCTTCCATACATCCCTCTACAGTGTCACAAACCTGCTGTTGCTATGCAGACTAAACCAGCCATGTGATGGTGGGTAGAAAAGCAGACCATCACTAAAAGAGGGGAGCTGTAGTTATAGGTCATTTTTTATCACATTTGTCACACAAGATGTATTTAGTTGACAGTGTTTAAAAAATAGGGGTTCTAGGTTTTTTTCAAGAAATAGACACTAAGTCTTGCTTATCCACTGAAATACACAAACAGGTGTTTTGAAGAGCACAAATTAGAAAACTCTGGATCAATAGAGGATTAATATTTCAGTATTCATCTGACTACAACAGGCACTGTTGTTATAATAGACTTGCTACTGCCAGCCTTTGAAAATTAAACCATTTAGATGCCTCTCAATGATTTTTGTTTACCACTTTTAAAAGACAAAATGAAAAAGAAAATACGTAACCACAGTAATATTTAGTTGCCTGGAAGCAGTAAGGCAGTTCTAAAAAAATTAAGTGCCTTAATAATAGTCATAGTTAACATCTGCTTCATGCCTGTATGATCCAGGTCCTCGAGGCCCCATGGGAGAGTTTTCATAATAATGGTGCTGGCGACCTTGGTCATAAGATTGATAGTGGTCCATCCAGCAGGCGAGATTAGCTCGAGAAGTCTCTGAAAGAACAAAAATGATTAACTGTAGTGGATTCATAAGTCTCTAGACTACCTTAATGGACCTTTGTGCTTTACTGAAGGGACTGTCTGACCCTCACTGACAAAAAGACTTGGATCTTTATATGTGACTGACACTAAAGTATGGTATTAGGAGAGACCATCAAAAGGGCCACAGTTATTGATTTCATAGAAATGTAATAAAGAGTTTCTTGGTATTATTGAAAACTATATTAACCCTTCACAAAGTTATACTTTAACAGCCCAAATTGTCTGAATGTGTAATAGTTTTATTACGTTTTTTATCTTTTTTCATTAAATTATTAATAAATGAATTGAACAAATATGTATGTATATATATGTATGTGTGTGGGGGGTGGGAGGGTGTTTAGCATATAGCATATGCACAGCCTCCTTTCTGTGTAAATCAGGCTTTAAATTGCTCTTTATTCAAGCATAAAGCACATGGTAAAATGAATCCGAGATATTTTTATATAATGATCATGGCAGCAGTTATTCATCAAATGAAGAAGCGTTAAAACTGGGTATATTCAAATGCAGTCGAGCGTAATTATGAATTTTAAAGAGACAATTGTTTGGCCTGCAACAATGCTATACAGTTTCATCAGTGTATCAGTATTACTGTGGTACTGTCTGCTGAATCCTCTACAACCTAACAGAATGGGGAATTGTGTCATGCAATTAGGTTTAACTCTAGTTACTCAAATATTAACCTCACCTCAACCTCATCTCAAAGTAAAGAAACAGTAAAGTAAAGAATAGAAAATGAAAAATAAATCAAGTCCCTCTTTGATGTGTGCTGTTTAAAATGCACTGTGCATCATCAGGGATGGGGAAAATGAAGAAGCAACAACGAAGCACTAATTGATTGAAATTTTCACAGTAGGAGACTGAGTGCAGCATTTCAAGAACAAATTGATATGAAACATGTCGATGAAAGAATAAAGGCTGAGGCAGAGTTCTTAAAAGCCTTACCTTTGTCCCTTCATGTGTGATGTAAGTGGTCATGGTCAAGCACATGTGGTACCTACACTCTAACTGCAGAAGTGTAACTGCATAAATCTTTTGTAGCCTACAGTAGATCACATTGCAATAGTTTATGGGATTTGGAAACATGCACTCACTGCTTCATCATAGCCCATGTGCATGAACTGCAGGACATGAGGACGGCTGCGGTCCCATAAATTCCTTTTAGGCCTCTTTAGGGATGCCAGAAACTCTTTGGCCTTAGAGGGAGTCACTGCCACGGATGAAGCTGGTTTGACATCACTGTCCACTAGTGGGAGACAAAGCAAACAGATGGACACAAATGGGGTCAAAGCAAACCCATAGAAGCCCACCCCCAATTGCCACCAGATTTAAACAGATAAACAACATGCTACAAATACTCTTTCAACATTCTGAAGGAAAGTTACCTTTCTTCATCAAGAGTTTTTTCCCAGCGTGTTCTCGCTGGCTATGCCTAGAAAATTATTTAAAAGAAATTGGTTTTATATTTTTGTTTATTTTTTTGGTTTTATATTTTTGTTTTATACTGTTTCATAAATTTATAGGAAGTCAAAAGCATCACACACAAAATTGTTATTACCAAGCGTTTAAATGTCCAACCCAGACAACATAAACAGAAGGATTGTGAAATGCAAGAACAAAAGATCCCAAACGAAAATTCAGACCATTCAGCTTAGTTTTTTTATTTAAGCCCTCTTTCACATTTTTGTTTTATTTTGACACATGCAACAAGTCTGACGCACTCGCTCCAACACTAAGAGGGATAAAGAGGAAGTGAAATCTAAAGATCAAAAGAAGAGAAGCTACTACAAGCCCACAAAGCTACAAGCTACACAAAGATGTTGAACAGATGGTCCTAATAACCTGCAAATGGATGGGAGATTCAGGAACACTTCAGAGGTTTTCATTGTGACATATAAATTTATGTCTGTAGAGATCTCATAACCGCTTCGGTTACTGCAGATACTCCTACTCTTTTTATCAGTTTTGTGTCTCAGTAAGTGTGTATTTAAATACTGTGCAATTCCACAACAAACCGTCCCCAATAAACATGAAAGAATAATTCTTAAACATGCACACCCACAGTCTTCAGACAAAACATTTCTGCCCACATCACATTCCCTGACCATTTCCATATCAAATGAAAGATCTTCATGTACCTTTTCCTTTGTGACCCTAGCCTATCACCCTATTTGTACTTTAGACAATAATTTCAGTGCAAGAAACTTTAAACAGACACCGATTTATTGAAAAAAACATGACTAAGAATAATAAATAACATGATTAAGAATAATAAAAAGACATTAATGTACCTAAGAGAGCCAGTAAGGTCAGTAAGGTGACAAGGATGAGCAGATGCAGGTAGAACCTTTGAGAAGTCATGATTTCTTGTCCTTCCTTTCTTTTATTTTGCACAACAGTATGGATGTGGTAGCACACAAGCAGTGAGGAAAGAGGTGGAGAAAACTCCCACAAAGGAAGTCTATGCAACCATTCTCAATGGAAACTTTCTTTCTGCTGTTAGCAAATAACTGTAAATCTATGGCAGCTTACAGGAAAGTCCTGTTTTCTTATATTTAAATGATTACACATGTACGGCATGAGTACCTTTCCACATTTGTGGGAACTGCAGGTTTCAATGCTGAAACATGATTCTTGTTTGTACTGAACCATTTTAAACCAATTTATTAGTTTTTTTAGTTCAATTTTTTCCAAGTTATGACTGTGTGCAAAATCTTTAGACAGACAACTAGAGGACTTATATTGTATAGGATTAAAACAGTGTAAGACTGCAAATAACTAAAACTAAATATTTATTTACTAGGTTAGTTAACATGAACTAATAATGAACAATATTTATACAGCATATAATAATCTTAAGATTTCAACGTTGATGGACAATGTTGATGCACAATGAACTAACATGTACAAACAATTGTATTTGCATAAACTAACATTAACAAAAATTGGAAAATGCTGTATGAATGAGTGAATGTTAGCTCAGTCTGACACTGATTTAATCACATGCATGTGTATGTTGGCATGATCTTAGCAAATACAGACAAAGTGATAATCTTTTTCTTAGGTTTGGTCTCATTCCATTCAAATTCGCCCTCACACATTTGATAAGTAGCAGAGGTTTATGATGCTTTTACAGTGACATTAAAATGTAATGCTGCCAACGCTTGGCACTACTTTGAGAGAGCCTTTAAATTATCTTTCTTTCTTTTAGCAAAGATTATAAAATAATCTGCTGTAGGGCAAGCATGCACTAATGGTGCACTAGATTAGGATTTACTCACAATCTGTTGTGTGTAGGTCATTAATATTGTTTACCGCTAATGTGCATTTTGAACTTTTGAATTATTTAAAAACAACATTTGCTGCAGTATTTATGCTACACTTATTCAAACACACATTTATGCTTGCATGAATGAGCATTTTCAGTAGATGATGCATTTCTTTATGGTTTCATAATTAAAGAGCTAAACTAAACTCATGGGTTCCAAAACCATGATAAACAAACTCAATGTGTCTTTCATGAAGTGTACTTACAGCTACAGTTACATTTTAATCTTTGATTTACAAAGTGTGCTTGCTTAAATTAAACATCTTTGAATTACATGGCTTGGTTTGTATCCAGTTTCCTCTATAAGGAAAAGCCATGTATTGTAACAGATACAGCCCAAATTATAAGGGGAAAATTACACAGAAGGAGCCCAGTGGGAAAATACATTTCCATATCTGTTCAGTTTTCAGCGTCCTGCTCTGGGTGGTCTTCTGGCTCTGGGGTGCTTTCGTAACCTAGAAAGCTGCCGATGGGGAAGTGAGCCCAATAGGTTCTCGCCAAATCCAGCAGTGTGTCATACCCACTCTGAGATCGCAACTCCTCCAACCAGCCATAGAAATCTGAGGACCACAGGTTCCAGTACGGTTGACTCCTCTTTACCCTGGTCTCCTTCTGAGCTGGAGTGCCTGGCAGACAACAGAGGAAAAACATCAATGATGAGGAACCAAATTCATTGGCTTATATATTTAACCCTTTCCTATCACCTCTGGCAATGTGCAGGAAATAAAAGGCGAAATGCTTTCAGTATACGCAAAAAAAGCAGATATTTAGCATGGTTCTGTATCTAGAGGGTTGATGGTGCTTTTGTCTATACAATTAATGTCAATTGGTGACCAGGGAATAGTAATAACTACATACATTACTGTAAATTGTAAATACTGTAAATTGTTTCTACTCTATATACTTACACAGTTGCGGTGCACTTCATGTCCCCTTACAGATAACACATATATTTAGTCTGTGCTTTGAGTATTTCTAGTTTATTTCATGTCACTTTATTTTGTATTTTTCATCTTTGACACATATTTTTAATTTGTATTGCTGTGCACTGGAAACTGTGAGCAAGTCAAATTCCTTTGTGTGTGTGAGCACACATGGCAACAAGATTAAATAAGATGTGTCTAACCACATGGAACTATTTCTCTGAAATAACCTTCATCTGAATGTAGATATCTGTCACCATTCTCAGCTCCTGTAGGAGAGAAAAAACACATTTAAACATAGTACACTGTGTGGCTTATATAACAGCCAACAAGGTTACAGATTTAAACTCTTTTATTAGCAAAATGTCTTGGTAAGCAGCTAATATAATACTACTGGCGTGCAGGCCAAATGCTTAAACTGTTTGGTCTGCAGGTGACAATGGGTCTGGCTGAAGCTAAAATAGACCAGTGCATAGACTAAGAAAACAGCAGTACAATGACTTAAAGAAATAGTTCACCCAACATGAAAATTCTTCATGTTATACATCATTTACTCAATGTCATGTCATTGTGAACCTGTATGACTTTTATAGGTTCTGATGAAAACAAATGAGGGTATTTTGAAGGATGTTGATAAAATAACAAAAATGGCACTCATTGCCTTTGGGCACAAAACCACTCAGACTCTCAAAATATTATTTGTATTCCATAGGTTCACATTTACATTTATGCATTTGGCACACACTTTTATCCAAAGCGACATTGCATTATACTATACATTGTTTCCAAGTATGTTAATGCTCTAACCACTGAGCTACAGGAAAGCTGGTTTGGAGTGACATGAGTTAAATGGAAATTTTTGGGTAAACTATCCTGTTAAGGACGATTAATCCCACGAGCAGATGGAAGAACTGAGATTTTACCTGCTAAACAGAAGAAGATCAGCAGTGAGGTGCAGAGAAGCACAGAGACGCAGATGTAAGACATCACTTTACCCTATTAGCTGAACAGATGCAAGGAGAGAGTGGTCACAAAAACCTGACTGTCAACAAAACTGACAATGACATATAAAACAACCCTTACAAAACAAATGAACCTAAATATGATCTTAATAAACCATTATTAAGAAAATAGGCTTAATACAT
>JAZGTJ010005852.1:0-26385 GCA_036877575.1 Botia almorhae
AAAGTTTTTAGGAAAACGTTTTGCCTAAACTTTTTTTGAATGTTGAACCAATAGTGATTTGTTGTACACTGTGGTTCAGATTCATGGCCACAGATAAACTACAGCAGTTTTTTTTTTTGCTAGAAAACCTGGATTAGCCATCTAAAATGAAAAGCTCTAGCATAATTTGTTTGTAGATGCCACTTTTAGAGTACATTCTGACTAATACAATTAACTTTATATTTTTAACTCATTGCATAGGCATTCAAATGCGCTTTGCATTCGATGCATTGCAGTTATTGCGATTACAATGAACATTTGGGCAAACAGAGCATATTTAGCTCACATATTTGTTCTCAACAATGTCACACTGGGGTTTGTTATTTTTGTACTGGATTTGTGATTCAGTGAAATGAGATAATTGGTCTGAATATTTATGACAGGGATTTTCTAGGGCACCACACATACTGTATGTTCCAGTGTCTCTTATCAAAGTCTTCAGTAAGACAAAGGCAAGAAAAAGGAAAAACATCTAGCGAACAGTTGGTTGTGTAACAGCAGTCGATGATGCTCGGGCCCATAAATACAGACTGGCAGCAGCATTGCATCGTGGGCCAGTGTTTTCCCTCAGCCCACTCAGCTTTGTTTATTCCCAGCCGCCTGGTTTTATATGCCTCTGCACTGCTTTGACATTGAAAGTGAAATCAGGAAACACAATGCACAGCTATTTCCTCTGCAGGCTTCGTCATGGACGCTAAGCGATGCTTAGTTTCCTGTATAACAAAAAATCTAATGATTGATTTGATAAGCAGCATACCTGTAGCTGGTACAGTATGTGACAATGAGGTTGATGGTTCGAATCCCGGTTAAAGCATAAAATGTATATAGTTTTAAATAAAAGCTTTAAATGTGATGGTTGGTTTGACTGGCAGGTGCAGGTTTGATTCTGTGAAGGGTCTGGTCAGAATGGTGAGACAGAGGTCATTTCAATTATATGTAAGGGAAGGCAGATGTTATTTATGGTACTGTAAATATAAATAGTGTCAGGTACTATTTGCATTCCAATGCAACTATTTGCATTTTGTCTAGTAAGGTACCATGTACCCATTAGTTGCTTATTACTTTTATAATGCATATGACTTTTGATGGATGTGTATTTCATTTTCATTTTCACAGCCTGTCAACGAGATCTGTCAAGTATGACATCTGATTCCAGAGCTCAACTGTGGAATTTTTTTATGTTTTGGCACAAACCAGACATGAGCAGTACATTAAAGCTGACCAAAGTAATTATTCAATTTAGTAATGTAGTACATTATTTTTGTTTCTCATAGAGTCTTTTACAGCTTTATAATAAGGACATTAATGGATAAGGCTGAACGTTGGCCACCTGTACACAAGCACACAGTGCACAAGCACACAGTGCACAAGCACACAGTTTACTCTTCAGGGCAATTCCCTGACACAAGTTCCTATTGCTTATTTTCTTATTTTTTCAGATTTCACCAAACTATTGCAATAGGCTTGCAAATAGTCACACAGTCCAGTGCTCTTTACAGTACACCTTGTGCAAACACAATGCAGACCATTAAATAAGAAATGTTACAGCTATCGCTTCCACCGTCCAGATGATGCAATGATTAATTTAGGTAGTCCTACTATAGCTGCTCTGTCCACTGAATAATTTTACCCAGTTGCCTAGAGCTAGCGCTGTAACATGCGACACCTTCACTGTCATGTGTACTTAATGTAATGCAAAAGAATGGATTCAGCACACCTTAACCAATACAACCAATCTGATTTACTCCCAACCTACTTGTTAAGGTTTCGCCTGGAGTCGAAAGAAAGATGCAAATGATAAACACATATAACATTGAGAGTAAAAAAGGCGGAGCTGAGGCTTATCTAAATTGTTAGATAATGCATTTGAATGAGTTGCATGTATCTAGCCTATCCGGCGAATTCCGTAATGCATTTTCTAAGCTTCTAATGAAACAATATATCACCTCCTCAACCCACGTTCCTCAGCCTGGATGCAGGCTTGCTAACACTTCAGCTTTCATCTTCTAGACGTGGGAGATATTATTCATAAAGTGTAAAAATCAACTCATCAGCTATTTACTTGCAAGCCCACCAAGAGCAAAAATGGAAGCCACAGGGAGAAAATCACCAGGACCATCCATGTCGCCACAGTTTTAGAAAAAAACAGCCATTTAAAGATATTTCAATCAAACAAAAACATTATCAGTCACTAGGTAATGTTTAAGCACTTCAGATTTCTCTGATTTAATGGATTTCACAATGCTTTTGCTGGAAGTCTGCTGACATGTGGGTGGAGATGATGTTTTTAAATAACAAATAATGCGAACAATTAATAGGGAGATAGCCTGGGTCATTACTGTTATGCAGAACTGTTTGGTACTTTTGAAAATGAATATGTTTGTGGTTAAATTTAATGAAATGCACTGTAATAAGTAGTAACATGCCAGTGTTAGGTTAATGATCTGTTTGCACCTGATCTAACCCTTTAAGTGAATTTTGATAGTGTAACTTACTGTAGTCACTGTAGGTTTATTTTGAAATATCAGGGAAAGTATTTGGAAAATATTTGTAATATTTGAAAGCTTTTGTGTACCTTTGAAGCTAAAGAAGATACAGGCTAACATACATCATCGTAAGGACGAAATCCAAGACATTTGTTTTAATTTTTCATTCTGGTTCTGAAGATAAAAATAAAGTCATGAGGGTTTAAATGAATAAAGAGTAAATGATGACTAATTTTTCTTTTTAGGGTGAACTGTGCCTTTAAGAAACTAGCTAGTTGAGGATCTTAACTTGTTTGTCTTAATCATTTCAGTTAAAGAATGAAGCAAAAATAAAGGGCAAAATAAAATGTAAGAAGTGACTGTGTAGCACCAAAGTAAAATTTGCTTCCTGTTTATCTAATTGTAATATTTTGATAAAAACAAAACAACTTATATTATTTAATCCAATATATTAGGACATTTATAGTATAATGGACATAAGAAAGTACTGAGTAGTAAGAATGACTGGCTTTTTTTAATGCTGTACTACTGTATCGATTAGTAAAACAGCCATATTAACCATTGAAGGCACACAGGCAGAGACCCTGAAGATATTCCTGCTAGCTGAATAATGCTTCTTTCATTAACAGTGCGACCATGTTTATTTATACTTTTGCCACCGCAGTGTCCTGTGATGCTGAGGTGGCGCAATCACAGAGCCCAGCTGTGATTTATAGCTTACAGCACAAAACCTAAAATACAGATAATCTTTAAAGCACTTGATTTCTCAAGTTTACAAGCCCTGTAAAGGACTGCGTAAGTGAAGGTTCCAGAACAGTAGGGGGTTTGGCGATCCTGTATTTATGTGTAATGACTGAACTGTGATTGGTAAAAGGTGCAGGAAACTCACAGGTAGACAATTTATCACAGACTCAGGAGGGAGTTTACGCTCTGTGGTCACACCGGGGTGTAAATGCTGGCCTTTGATGGTTTAAAAAGCATACGACAGTAATGTTAATCCTAAGATTAAATACATATATGCACAGTCAACAAAGGAATTACTGTTTTTATAATAGACATATACAAAATACAACCATGTTTTGATTATGCTTATGGCTCATTAGTGGTGCGGGATATATTACTCATACTCTGGGGCATCAGGGCAGAGATAATGAGACATGAGTTACAGAGGCCCTTGCTGGGAGCCTAAGGGTTGGGGGCCCGAAGGTTGATCATTTGCCCACCTAAACCTGAAACAATGCTAAAAAGTAAAAGTGTATAATGACATTACAGAAACAGAGTGGTGCTCTTGAGTGTTGTATAGTCATGCTGATGGCACAATTCACCTCAGCTTGGACTAAGCACTTCTCACTCGTGTGACATGATAAAATTACATATCTTTAAATAAACTTCATAGAATGTAATTAAAAATGTATTCCTGCATGTGTTTTCCTCTTGTTCTCTCTAATCGGTACAATGACGGAAGCCCACTAGATGTTTGAAATTATAATAAGATACTTTTAAGATAACATTTATGATACATCCTCCAATAAACACTATGATTCAAAATTCAATCTATGCTGAATTTTATTTGTGCTTTGATGCTACATGTAGTATCCTGAAGACATAACTTCTTTGCTGCCTTAGAGGATGTTTTGTGTGGCTTAAAGATTTCCGATTGTTTCTAGTTCAGGTATCAGTTGAGACAATGTTTTTATGTCTGTTTTGTGTCTTGTAGTTATCACTATTTTATTTACTTATTTATTTTTAAAAATCAGTTCTTCTTTGAAGCAATGAAACAATTGTTTTCTATTTTTCACTTCCTGGATTGTGATGCGTATTCCAGAAGCGTATTCCAGAAGCTTAATCACAGACATCAACAGAGCTGCTGTTCCCCTGGATGGCCTTTGTAGAAAGACCATCCTTAAGAGGATTTGGGTTGCAGTTTAGCTCTGGATGATAGAGATTGTTTATGGTGACGGAGAGGCCCCTATAATCCCATTAATAACAAACTACGGGGAGGATCTCGGCTCCATTCACCGTGTTTATTGAGGTCGTTTGCGCGCTGATCTCAGATCAGTTGTATCATCTGTTGTGTAATGAGAAGTAAACAGGTTGCAGGTGTAAGTTTGTCTCAGTTCAGTGCTGTGTGCTGTAGTAGTGCCTGCAGACTGTTGATTCCTGCAGACTGAGATCTATAGTGTCATAACATAATAAACTGATTGTGTGAGGGTATTGGGTGAGTAATGCACATATGGGCTTCTTTGAGAAAGCACACACAGTCTTTTGGGGTGGGGGCATAAATAAAGCAAAAAAGACCTCCGGTGGATTTGTATTGCAAAGCATTGAAATAGTGTTACTGGAGCAGGCATGTAGAGGGCTTGTGGAGAACCAAATAAGAAAACCAGCATCTACAAAATGCATACTACACCAGTGTATCATTTTGTACAGCTATATTGGAGTAATACATCAGGTTTATGCATGTCTGTAGCACGTCTTGTGTGGATACACACACACACATGCAAATATGGGTCATGAAATTGAAAACATGTGACTCTTTGTTGTCATTTTGAGGTCATCTGTTGATTTTGGATATGCTGTAATCCATAAAACCCAAGGCAACATGAACATGAAACACAAGACATTGCCACTCCCTAAAAATCCATTTCCTATTATCTCACCCACTGTTGTGGGTGAGATAATCACCCAAAACCCCATTTTGGTAAGACAGCTTCAGCCCGTTCAATCTTAAATGTTTCTCTATGCACAGTTAACAACAGTGATCTAATGACATCTACCACAAACAACCTTTTCATAATTTTCGAACAGAAATGAGTGATACAGGATTAATAAGTATGGCAATTGTTCTAATGACCTTAATGAGTATAAAAGGGAATCCTATGGAACCTGTTGAAAACATCGGGACATATTTTAGCCCAAAAACAAACAAAATAAAGATGATATTTTGCCTAAAGGAAGTAGAGCATCAATTTCCATGACAAATTATTGTTCCATGACACATTACTGCAAAGAGTAAAGGCATTTAAAGTTTACAGTTTTTTTATTATATGCATGGAACATTCCTTAGAACTTGTGCAATAATGTAGGCCAGCTGGAAAACTTTCTGTGAATTGTCACATATGTGTGGTATGTAGTATCAATTTACAACTTTAACAGCATCAATAGTATAATACTATAATGTGTTTATAATCAGAATATACAGCAGTCAGGCCTACCATTTATCTAAATGTTCAAATGTAAAACGAGATGAAAAAGATGCTTTGTGAGAGGATAACCGCCAATCACTGTTGCGTCCCTCAGTGTTCCCCTGGAAAATTCAACCACCAGTTTTTACCCTTTCACCTCCGATGACCAAGAATGACATCACAGCTGACAACTCAGAGAAAACCACAACCGACAATAAAAAAACTCAAAAGTAAAAAATTGTAAAAAACTCAATTCAACAGTGCTCATGTTTTTCTGCTAAATATAATTTTATATTTTTCTTTTTAATTTAGGGTGAAATGTGAACAGGACATGTTTTCAAAATATGCGATTTATTCATAAAGAATTATAAACGTGTTAAATATACTGTATTTTGTCTTAAGTTAGCATTAATGGGAGAGCAGCAATTGCCGAGCACAAACATTTATTGCATGCAATTAGCTCTCCCTAATTAACTTGTCAACATAAATTTAATGACACTTGAAACCATGCAAGATGTTTAAGAGTAATGCTCTCTCAAGCAAGAGTTCCATAATCTGACATCAATTAGCTGTTGATGGAAAGGTTACACGGGACACAGGAAAATGAGCAAACCATATATTAGGCCTTTAAAAGAGACTCTCACCTCGTCTGCATCTCTGGGTTTTCTTTTAACCATTTTATATTTACATTACTTCCAAAACAGACTAAATAGCTTGATGCAAGATTGTGATTAACCTCAACGATCATTAAGAGTAACAAAGCATGAAGAACTTCGCAAAATGTGGCCCATTAGACATGCCGGGTTTGGAACTTTTTTAAATTATCCATCTATTATTCAGTTGGGCTCCTAAGTGTTAGATCTGTAAATCTGTTATATTAGACCAACCGGAACCGAGATAATGCTGTAAGTGTTTTACTGTGTGTATCTAACACAACCTTTCATTATTGGGAACTTTGCATGTCGCTGCATGGGAGTCCGGGAGACAGTCTCTCAAGATTAAAAAAAAGGCTTTACAGCAAGGCCACTGGGAGAGGAGGAGGCATTGCTCACTGTGACAGCCGAGAATGGAAACAGCAGCAAAGCTCTGTTATTTCACTGAACTGTTCCAACAGAGAATCCAAATGCAAGCAAAGAGTTTAATGAATAAACTGAACACAAGTCAATGGAACACAGGAATGAAGCAGGGAAGACTCAGTCCGGTTCTGAACGAACCCCTCCAGCTCAGGGAAAACAGCCCAGATGCTGTTGGAACGATGGAACCGGCGAAGAGCAGGTAAGTCCGGCGGTGGCGGGGATGGCGACGACTGTATCCAGGACAGAGGGGAATTCCACAGGGCTGACTGGACGAACAGTAAGTAGACACTGGAACACAGCAACACAGCACGAGACACAACCTGGAGTGAGACAAGACAGGACTGGCACAAAACGAAGACTAGAACAGCAACTAAATAAGTATAAACTTGACTGGAATAAAGAGAGTAAAAACTGGACTGGACTAGACTTGACTCAACTGAACTAGGTTTAAACTAATCTCTAAATACAAAGCATGGTCAGGAAACTGGACAAACATCCAAGACGGTCTGACAACTAAAGGGAAAACACAAGGAAAATATAAAGGGAAGAAATCGAGTGGATGAACAGGTGATAGCGATGGCGGAAATGAAAAACAGCTGGGGCAAACGAGAGGGTGGGGTAGACGCGGACAGCGGAGCATGTGGCGAGCTGTCAAAACAATCTGACACAGAACAAAACAATACAAACCCGGGCCGATCAGACCGAAGCCCTAACAGTGTGGTGATAAATTACAGTTAAATCAAGTATCTGCATGCACTGTATAGTAAGCTACATGGAAATTGAAAGGGCACCGAGCCCTTTAATAATTAAAAATATAGCACCAGGAACAAGACATTCATGTTTTTACAATGAGCTGTACTAATAATGCTGACGATAAGACTAAAGGCGTCACATTTACTATTTTATCATTTATTACTAACTGACTGTACAATTATTTGTAAAGGTCAATACCTTTTTGAGAGGTTTTGTGAGTTAAATAAGATACTTTCATTTATTCTTGGCCAAAGTGTTATGTGTTTGTGACAGATTCTGTCAAAAATAATTAAATGTGGAGTTCTCCTAAAACTAATTAATGTTTGAAGAGGAAAGGTTATTTTATTAGTTAAAGCAAGAGTCTCCCCCAGCCTCCCATAAATGTAATAATCACCAGAGACTTGAGTAGATTTTGATTATTACCATATATTCCTTTCTGCCAAATTCCTGCCGAAAATTCCAATTAGGAATTTTCGACTTTTTACTAGAAAGTTTTTTGATTAGTGTAATTATTAACTTGTTCACCCAAAATGAAACAAATAAAATGCTGCTATTATTTACTCACCTTTATGTCATTCCAAACCTTGGCATTGTTATTTTTTCTGTCAAAGGCGAAAGAAACCATTTTTTAACCACAAACATTTTTTCATACAGTGAAAGGTAATAATAATATATACTGCCAAGGTCTGAAAAAGGACAAAAAAACATGGTTATCTTCTAAGCTCTGGAATTTTCTATTGTTTGTTGATTCACATCCTGGGTCAATCACATAAACACAAATAGTTCTTAAAGGGTCCTTGTGTCATTTCTGTGCCATAAGGGTGTTGTGCAATGATGGCATCCAAACACTTCCACCACACTTTCTGTCTGGCCCCCAAAAGGGCAGACAAAAGGCCCCCAAAAGGTTCCTACAAACAGGAAGTCCCGCCCCAATTTCAAACAATTAGTTGATCCAGAAGTTGCCATTTTGGGCTGCTCAAACAAACCACAAACAGTACAATGTATTTGTACCTTACTTGTCTCTGCACACTAAACTGAGATAGGATAATGTACTGTAACATTGATGAAAAACATATCAACAACCAGATTTTAAAATAAAAGTATGTTAATTTTCCTTCATTATAATCACCATCTGTGTGCAAGATAGCTTTGAGGAAAACAATAAAAGAAATGAAGTGCTACAGGGCCATTAGCAGCTGTGGGTTTGGCCCGACATTTCCAACCCACAAGCACCCCAAGAATCTTCAGAACAGTGATGATCTTTCACACAGGGGCATACATCCATTCCCCCTCTGCCAAACTGACAGAACTAACAGAGAAACAGCACACTGCTGTTATTAATTCCCATCCCTAAAGAGAAAAACCTCCAAACATTCAGTGAGCATTATACATTTTCACACGCCATAAACCCTGTAGCATTCTGAGAGTTTTATGAGTGTTTTAAGAGAGAGAGAGAGTTTTAAGAATGCTTCTTGTATTTTTGGTGACAAAATTCTCTTCTTTCCCAGGAGACATGCCAAGTGGTTGCGCAGCACTATACTTCACTAAAGACATTTTGATGTCATTCCGAATTCATAAGAGCAAGTAAAAACAAAAGCAGTGCTTAACAAAAGCAGAAATGCTATTTTTCCCTCTTCTAGTTCCTATTTGTTATTCATTTATTCACAAAGGCACTCACTCTCCTTTCACACTCTTATAAGACTTAATTCACATTCCCAGTCAAATGAAACATGGTCTCGTTCACACACAAGTTGCTACATTTTTGAACACTCCAGTTTATCAAATACGAACAAACACCAGCTATTCAGCTTCTGTCTATAGCAGGTTTAAAATGCTACAAAGGAAGTAATAGAGTTTGCCATTCTTTCAACACATTAATGGGTTTCCTGTCATAGCCTAGAGTGTTGTAGAGAGGGAGGAAAAGAGAAACCAGGTCCATAATTACGTGTGAAGTACCACATTTCAAGCTGTATTCAATTATTTGGTTGTCAGTGCTAAGTTACTGCCAGCCCCAGAACTGTTATTACCCTAACTACATTTACACACATAATAAAAGAGGTGATAGGTGTACTTTTTAGATAGAATAATTTTGGGTCAGACTAGCTAAATATAGACAAGCGTATCAGATTCAGCAGCAGAGATGATGTCAGAGAGAGCCATTCCAGGATTTCCATCTGAGGTGCGAGAAGTTGTGAGTTTGAATCTCGCTCGACTACCTTTTCAGTAGTTCATTTTGTGATTTTGTTGGGCCCAAAAACATTCAAATAAAAGATCTGGAGCCTGCGTTTGTGACATCTGTGTGGGGTTTTTTCTAGCAATAAACATTACATAAACATCAATAAAATAAACAACATTTTTACAACAAAAATAAATAAATAAATTCAAATTAAGCAAAACTAAGCTAAAACGGGTAACAGGATTGCATATTTAGTCCACATTAAGTTGACACTCGGTAGGCCAGTTTGTGACCAAATGCTGTGTGGCGTGCATTTGTATTCAGCCCCCTGTAATCTGATACCCTTAAATAAAATCCAGTGAAGGCAACTTTAATTGCCTTCAGAAGTCACCTAATTAGTTAGGAGTCCACCTGTGTGTAATTTAGTCTCAGTATAAATACACCTGTTCTGTGAAGGCCTCAGTGGTTTGTTAGAAAACACTAGTGAACAAACAGCATCATGAAGACCAAGGAACTCACCAGACAGGTCAGGTATAAAGTTGTGGAGAAGTTTAATGCGGGGTTAGGTTATAAAAAAATATCCCACGCTTTGAACAGCTGAAGGAGCACTGTTCAATCCATCATCCAAAAATGGCACAAGTATGCCACAACTGCAAACCTACCAGGATATGGCCTGAGAGCACTGGTCAGAGATACAGCCAAGAGGCCCATGGTCACTCTGGAGGAACTGCAGAAATCCACAGCTCAGGTGGGAGAATCTGTCCACAGGACAACTATAAGTTGTGTACTCCACAAATCTGCCCTTTATGGAAGAGTGGCAAGAAGAAAGCCATTGTTGAAAGACATAAGAAGTCCCGTTTGCAGTTTGCCACAAGTCATGTAGGGGACACAGAAAACATGTGGGAGAATGTGCTCTGGTCAGATGAGACCAAAGTTGAACTTTTTGGCCTAAATGCAAAGCGTTATGTGTGGTGGAAAAGTAACACGGCTCATCACCCTGAACACACCATCCACTGTGAACTATGGTGGTGGCAGCATCATGCTGTAGGGATGCTTTTCTTCAGCAGGGACAGGGAAGCTGGTCAGAGTTGATGGGAAGCTGGATGAAACTAGATGCAGGGCAATCCTGGAAGAAAACCTGTTGGAGAATGGGAAGGACATTCACCTTCTAGCAAGTCAATGACCCAAATACGGCCCAGTTAAAGTCCAGACCTAAATCCCATTAAGCATTTATGGCAAGAGTTGAAAATTGCTGTTCACAGACGCTCCCCATACAATCTGGCTGAGCTTGAGCTATTTTGCAAAGAAAAAGTTTGTCTTGAGATGTGCAAAGCTGGTAGAAACATACCCCAAAAGACTTGCAGCTGTAATTGCAGCGAAAGGTGGCTCTCAAAGTATTGACGCAGGGGGACTGAATACAAATGCACACCACACTTTTCAGATTTTTATTTGCTTAAACCATTTTTGTTTTACTTCACAATTATGTCCTACTTGTGTTGGTCTATTACATAAAATCTATTTATGTTTGTGGTTGTAATGTGACAAAATGTGGAAAAGTTCAAGGGGTATAAATACTTTTGCAAGGCACTGTATGTAAAACCTCTTTAATCAGATGTTGTGCATGTTCAAGATGGCACTGAGAGAGTATTCAATCTGTTTTTGAGTTGCATATCTTTTTTTCCGTTATCTGTATAAATTTTCTGCTTGAAGGAGCCCTGTTATCTAGCATGCTCACTTGACTGTGCCTTATCCAAGGACCTACTGACAGCTCCTGTATGTGTTGTTGCACAAAGCAGGATTCCTTTGCATGTGATATTGACAGTATGATGTTTTGTGGCTTTTGAGTTTAAGAAATATAATGAAGAGGGCTGGCAGTGACACAAGCATGTTGAATTATGCCTATGCTAATTCTATTCCTATTCTAAAGTTGTTCCTGTAGATCAATTGGTGGAGCATTGTGTTAGCAGCGCAAAGGCTGTGGGTTCGATTCTCAGGAAAACAGACTAAATTGTATGTGCTAAATGCACTGTAAATTGCTTTGGATTAAAGCATTTGTCAAATGCATAAATGTAAACACAGAATTATTATAGTGACACCCCTAATTTAAATACACTCTCACACACATTGACTCGCCCACGGGCACAATGCTGATAGTTTATGGACCACCCCTGGCAAGGTTTGAACCTACAACCTTTTGCATTACCAGCCTAGATTATTAACAACTATGCTACGCCACTCTTATACAGCAAAGCACGAAAAGACATGTAAAGCATTGCAATAAAGCAATAAATCCTCAGTGTCGTATATCTGAGAACTAGACATTTAAAAGGCAGCTTTTAAGACCCTCAATCACACCTCTAATTTCCATGTTTCACACATGCTGTGAGGCGCTACACATCACAGGCTGGAGAACTTCTAAATATTCTGCAGAAATGCTGTTTATATTGTAAGGAGGCTTCACTCAGGCTGTCCTGAAGTCCGAGTTCAGTTTATTTTATTGTTTGACCTCATTCTGAGATTCTGAATGCTAATAGACTGAGCGGTATATGAGTCGCGCACTTTTGAGATGTTCATTTGCATTTCACTGCAAGAGAGAATTAGCCGCCTCAAATGCGAAGTGCAGCCGAGTTCGAAATTAATCACTCTGGCCTCTAACCATTACAGTAAAAGCACTGCAATTTTCCTTCTTTTTTATTTTGACCCTCAGCACTGGCATGAGAGTTTTTATTATGTAGTTTTAAATTCAGTGTCTTGAAGAGGTAAGGCAGAAGTTTAATAAGTGATAGTTTGCTCTCTTGCTTTGACTAATTCTGTATTTCAGAAATGTGGATGGTCAGAATGTCTGAAATACCTGAAAAATGCATACAATGCCATTCTTATTAAAAAGAAAAAGGCAAAAATAAAATTGCACTCAACGGTCACAGAATCCCCTATATAGCAGGAGGTAGGGGCTAAATGTATTAAAGTTAGCAATCAAAAACCTGCAAAGCTAACATTATTGTTTTTTCTTACAGTACTTATATTGTATCTTACAAGCATCAGCCAATCTAACGTCTTAGACCTCGCTATCTTTATTTGATCAATTGTGCTTGAAGAATGTGGGAATATAGCGTCTAAAAGGCTAGGACAGGAAGTGATGTAGGATAGGAAGTGATGTATATCAAAGACGCCATATTCTGTTCCCAGCATGGTTTGTTGTGGTTCTTATTGTAGTCTATAGATTGGTTTTCAGGGTGGGTGAGAAAGTGGGTGATAACCAGTGATTTTTTGTGTGGTTGACCCCAGGGGATGAAGGAAATCTAGTAAACACAAATCAGCCTTCATTTGTGTTAGGCACGTTACAGCCCACCACAGCTGGTCTCAGTCCAACAGTTCCTTCGTGTCAACTACCGGTACAGACACGACCATCAGATCTCCACACAGCTGGCCTTACCTTAAACCTGACATTTCTGAGAAATCTCTTTTAATATTCCTTTTAATAAGTAGATTCCACAAATCCCAGAATCCCAGCTGATTTTTAATAAGAATCTGTTTGAATACCCAAGGTGAGAAGAGAGTCAGAGAGTTATAAATTATGAACAGACATTATAGCTGAAGATTGGATGGAATAAGGTGTTAGATGTTTTCAAGAACCTTAAGATATCTTTGAAAAAATATGCTACAGACATGATCTGTTGATGAACGGATAAAAACAGACATTATATAACAAACATTATATATATATATATATATATATATATATATTAAAGTGGGCACAGGATATTAGGGGCAGAGGATAGAAACATTTTAGCCAAAAATGAAATATTGGGCTATATATCATTTACCCTCTTGTTGTTCCATGACTTCTTTATTTATAACACAAAATAAGATGTTTGGCAGAATGTTACACTTTTGTTATAGTGCAGCATGCAATGTAATGTAATGATGACAGGCTATCAAGCAATAAAGAAATAAAGCCCCATAGGAGGTCCACATAACTCTTGTGCTATAAGTCTAGGCTGTGTGTGTGAGGATTTATGTTGTTTGGTCATAATGTTACAAACATAACCAATTATAAGTTTGGAGATTATCAGTGAATAATGACTGAAAAGTTTCTTTTCCCCATACAAATCTGTCAGTTGGATTGATAAGACTTGAAATAGACTTATTCTTATGGTAATATTATATTATTATTTTGTCTATTCTAAAATCAAAGCCAGCTTTACTAAACAGAAAACAATGACAGACATTGTTCAATATATCTCATTTTGTGTATCATTAGGAAAAGGTTTACAGCACCATGACAATAAAACAACTTATATGTTTGACAAAACTTATATGTTTGAAAAGTTTGTCAGGTTTTAAAGTTCTAAATCTAAAACTCCTCATCTAAATCTCCAAATCGAAAACTTTTGGAATTTAACAACAATATGCAGAGACAAGTTAATGATTCGGTTCATATAACTCCTGATATTCTAATGTCAGCGGCTTTGAATGATCCACCTAAATAACGAAATAAAACAATACAGTAAAACTGCTTCATACAGTAACCCATACAAAAGAAAGAGAGAAAAGCTATTAATAATGATGGCAGAGCCCATCAGGCCCTCTGAAGCTCATTGCCTCCTTTTCTTGCCATCCTGCTGCGTGCGCTGCTTATTCCTAAACCAATCTCTGCCTCCCCGGAAGCTTAATCTGCGTCTGACTGAGCCCAGCCGACCACCTTCACATGCCCTCAATGTGTCTCTCAGAATCCAGCCGTTCCCAGAGTTCAGCAGCCTCGCTGGAATAATTACTGGCCAAAAGGTAAAGCGCTTCATTTATGTGCCTCTCATCATTTACACGGCAAGCGGTTTTGTGATGCTGGGATGTGTTGACAGTCCACGAAAAGGGGAAGAAAGGTTTGCTTCTAAAACAGCAATCAAATCCCAGATGATCCCATTTTAGCATTAATCTCACCACAAAATGTAGATCCAAGCAAATAATGTGATTAAGAAGCAGTCTGATTAGAATTGGCATGCGATGAATTGCTCCCAGTGCTCCACACCTCTAAAGATGGATATATATGTATCTAAAGGAATGCCATTACACAGAAATTGTTGTCCTTGGAAGGGATAAAATTGGTATCAATGCTTAGTCCTGATTAATGCTGCCTCTCGGATGGGTCAACAAGAAGCCTTTCTGATGCCACGTCACACCGATCTCTGGTTTATCTGATGTAGTACCATTAGTACCTGACTAGAGTATTACCAATTATTGACTGATCATGGGTTCGAGATTGTCTGCATTTCTATCACTCTGCCTTTATGGTAGCTGTGAATTGCACATTTCTCTTAGCCCATAGATACGCATCTAAACCAACCCAGCAAAGGATAAAGTCAGAAAAATGATAATGGCAATGCAAGCAGATATTGAAAGGGTAATGTAACACAAGTGTCACGCAGCAGACATTATCTGTTAAGGCTCTGGTTATTTGTGGCTCCTTGGAGAAAAAGGCACCATTTCAGAACTTCTCTCCACCTTTTTGAGCTGTAAATGTGACAGGATATCAGGGACAGAACGACTTATATTAGTATTAAAATGGGCTTAGAAAACTGCAGAAAATTAGCAGATTCTTTCTTCATTATTTATTTATTTATTTTACATTTGGTGAGGTATCATTAATCCATACTAATATAGCATAATACATAGTACTAATCCATAAATGACTGTAGACATTATTCTCTAGAATACTACAGCTCTCTAGAATAAATGCAAACGTACACTATTAATACCCTGAGGAACATGCTTAACAGATATTTACAGTACATTTCACATAGGAAAACAATAATTTACACAAACTATCCTGTTCAAAAGGTTGGTTCTTAATGTTGTGATAGTATGTTGCCTCCATGCATCAATGACTGCTTGTATAATTTTGTGCATGAATGATAGTTTTCCTGTGTGGCAAAGCTGGATCCCAACATTAATGAGTCACCGTGGGGAAGACTTCAAAAAGAAACTAAAGAACTTACAATATGCCTGGTGGATTTTTCTCAAAAACAGTAGGGCAGCTTTACTGCTCAGGACAAACCAGGGAATCGTGTACAAAAGGGTACAAACAATGAATAAAAAATGATCTTGTAAAATCGGCATGCTGGTTGCAAATGTTTTTGCCCTGAGAAACGGTCCCTGCATGCCAGATTTCTGAAGTGTCACCATGCAGTGAAATTAAAGCCCCCAAGAAATAAAAAAAAACACCAGAAACATATAATACCACAAGTGCATGTGGCATTTATTAAATTTAATTTTGAGCTTCTTTTATTTATTTAAAAGTGACAATGCATATGAAAACAAAAAATGTTGAATTGGAGGGAGGGGGGTGTCAGGAAATGTCACAAGCTGGATTTGAACTCTAGTTTCCAGTGCTATAAAATAATTAAAGAACTGACACACATGCTCTATGTTCCAGGCCACTTCTACAACATATAAATAGCATTTTTTGTTGTGTCTGGTTCCGCCGGACCGTTGAGGTGCAAATAGCCAAGCTGTGTGGCTGTTTACCCCACTGCAACAGTCGCTTTGTAAATCCTGTAAACTCATTTCAAAACCTTCTACCTTACAAGAGATCCAGTGTGCTGAAATATGCCCATAAAAACATTTAATGAGGCTTATTTTTTTTCTCACTGGACAAATAAATCAGCTTGCTACTGAAAGAACAAATGGGCCACTACATGCAACACTTTTAAACCACAGAGAACATTTCTCTGGCTGCTCCTGCAGGACGGTTTCCACATCATCTTAAAGCCACTTTAATATCTACCAATTACCGTGATGTACAGCTTTCATTGGCAGCTAGTGGAAGCTGCACTTTTCTGGAATTCCATCATGGCCACAGAACATTACTTCTGCACCAACCCACATGTTTGATAAGGCATATACAGCATAACCAAATCAAATGAGTCAGGAACTGAGGAAGATTGAATGTTCTCATACCAAAATACACTGTAGCCCACTTCAAGGCGACACTTCATCGCCCCAGACCATCAGTGAGGTGCAGAATCCTCCAGAGCTCAGCAAGTTCTGGACTCTGTGTAAATTTTAGAATCATCTAAAATGTCAACTTAGACTGTAGTGAGATCTCCCTGCTATCACACACAAGCTTTCTGCCACAAGAGTGCATTTATATTCCAACTAACAGATTTCAGCATATTTCCTTTTTCTTTGGTATTTGATGGTCATGTTAAATCTTGGTTAACTCAAATAATCTTTTAATTAATAGGAAATATAATGATGGGAAAATATCCATGTATTAAATGCATATGGATTTATGTTAAGTTAGTATTTGTTTATCAGGGAGACGACAATGTGAGTGAAGTTTACAAAATATATGACAAGAAGAAAAAAAAGAGTATGTAAAGAGTACGGCAAGTTTGCCATACTATTTATATAGTTGTTTGCAGCACATAATGAATCACATTTTTTTATGATGGGATGACATTGTGCATGATGATTCAGGGTGATAAAAATGACTTGGAGTATTGAAAAAAATCAGTTCCACTGGGTTTACATCTTATGATTCTATATATCTGTTACCTGTTGGTCATTCTAATGTACATTCTTTAATAAAGCATTCATGTATTCAAACTCTGTACTGGATTTCTAACGGATAATTCCCACTATAAAGAACATTGAAGAAGATTATAAAACCAGCTACAAACTCTCCAGCTGCTCCTCAATTTAGAGAATATTACTCACCCCAGAGATGACGTAATCACCTGGTCACCTGGTCACAAATCCTGAAGAAATGAATCAAAAACATCAAAACATCTCTTTCCCGAGAAATCTTCATTCATCTAATACATGCCATTAGAGAGAGCACAGTACCTTAATGCATAGCGCATATCTTATTAGGTAGCGAGACGTGCGGTGGAGTCAGAGGTATCTGATAAACTGACACATGATATTCAACCAGAATTGATTTAATGTATCGTTAGTTTAAAAGGAAGAAATCTGAAGAACTAGAAAATGCAACATCGACATCACAGATAAATATCATCATAATTTTAATCTACTCAGCCCAGAAGTCATGCAGTAAGATTGTTTGTATTAAATCACTAGATAATTAAGTAGTTAGTCACAGGTTTGTTTGAGGTAAATCGTCACTGTAGTCATGCATAAACAGTGAGGTTCCGTGACTCATCCTTGATCACTATGAAATCATACTAGCCCTAAAGTTACAAGACGTTTTGATTGTCTGTGTGAATTTAACATTAGTTTGCTATCCAGACTCCAGCGAGGGAGTAATGAATGCCAATATTCTCCCAGGACTGGTCACAGGTAATACAGAGAGCCAATTTAGCTAAAGAAAAACATTAGAAAAACACATAAATTGTGGGTCTAAATAGCAAGCTAGAGTGTTGTATCGACAAGGTCAAAGAAACTGTTGCCAACTGTTGCAAGCCATTAAAAATGGCCTCTGAAAGGCCTGACTTTTCATAGTATTATCAATAATCCTCATATATATGATTTTGATTATGTTGCATTCAATTATAAATACAGTAAGTAATAAACTTTGCTATATATAGGCAGAATGGCTACCACAGCAGTTCATCGAAGGTAAATTTGGTTTAGCAGTTTGTTTTTTTCTCCATTGCACTGTGAAAAATGACAATAGACCTCACTTTGAGAAGTACAGAATAGTTGAATACATAAACATTCAGTTAGAAGACACTTTTCAAGGTAAATTCAAGTGATGAAAAATGAGCATCAATCAATCAATCATACAGACTCAACAATAGTAGCAGTGTTGCAGTAAATACCACACACCACAAAAGTATAAAACTCTTTAAGTGCAACACAGCACAAAGAGTCGACAGAAGGCACCTGCAGAATATATATGTGATCCTGAATGAGTTATGTTCACAGAACAGCTGTTAAATTAATAAAATAAAGACATTACATGCCTCGTCTGACTCCATCTAATATTTAATAAATCACAAATGTTAATTGTAGATCTACCTGTAGATAATTTTAAAATGATCCATGCTGGCATTTTTTACAACTTAATGTATTTTAAATCAAATTAAATGAGCAGTTTTCTGACTGTAACAGCACTTTACACTAAGTACACTCTATATCCATAGACATTTCCTCTGGATTTATGTAACATTTTTTATCAGTGTGAGTTTAATTTTTTTAAGATTATAATCAACATTTATAATACATTACTTCAGAGCTGGGACACAGAAAATCTACAGAATTGAGAAAAAATACTTAACAACAATATATGTTGGACAAATGAGAAATATGCAGGTACAGCCACACAGACACTAAAATAACATTTCCGGACTAAAATCTTCCTTAATTCTCACAAAAGTTGTTTGGAAAGTTAAGGTGAATTTTTAAATAGATTTTTGGCAGGGGGAACTGTATTTAAGTTATTGCTTGGCGTTGTTAAGATGGCGAAACAATACATCTGTGCCAAGGTTGGCCCTGGTACTGTTATTGGACCCAATTTACAGTTAACATATTGGAAGTCTACAACACCATTTAATAGCCCATTGATTTTATGGCAGTCAGAGCAATGCAAAGGCAGGAATTGTTACGGAGGAGGTCGCCGCTGCTCCTCCTTCTGGCTGCCAGAGGGAGCCCTCGCCAGAATACTAGTTTCCGTTTTGAACTACTACGTACCTAGGTCTGATGACTTCCTGTTTGGCACCTGTTCCCAATTAGCCTCTCTATAAAGCCCAGGATCACTCACCACTCGGTGCGATGTCTTGTAATGCCATGAGCTACCTTTCCCGGACTGCTTTCCCGGACTGCTTTCCCGGACTGCTTTCCCGGTGTCAATTGGATGGTTTATCGTTATTGACTTTTTGCTGCCTGCCTCTTGTTTTTGCTACAGACATTGTTGTTTGTGCTGCCTGCCTTGACCCTTGCCTGTGTACTCGTTTGATTTGGTCTCTTCTACATTGCTCTGTTTGCCGGTTTTTGACCATAGCCTGTATATTAATTATTCTACCTATTAAAGTGCTGCATATGGATCCCACTGTGTCAGCCGTTATAGGAATAAAGGAGTCATTCCAAACCGATTTGTTGCAGTAAGACCCTTCTTGTAGTGTTGTGGAATTCTGATGGGTGTTACAAATTGAGATCTTATATTGGTGTCTGCGAAAGGTCCACATTACAAAGCTGGCAGGTAATATTTCACCTTTGTGGAAAGTCTGCTGTTCACAGTACACAGCTCATATGTAACTCAGAATGTAACAAGCACTGCATATGATAACTGCTGATGCAGGGCTGTCAATTGATTATGAAAATATTTGTACAATAAGACCGAGGTTTCATATTAGTTTCAAGTATATGAAACTATTATATTAGTGATTCATCATTAGATACAAAACGAGGATGGGAGTTTTGATGTTAAAACAGACATTTTTGTTGTGGTGTATAATTATGGTCTTTTATATAATCAATGTTTTTATGTCCTTTGTCAAAATGTTTTCTGTTTGTAAACCCACATTTGTATCACAATACATATTATAATGACAGATTGTTATAGGCGGCTGGCATTTTTAAGGCACTTATCATCATTGTTAGTTTTACAATGCACAGCTTGCGTTAATCACAAACTATTGTTCCTCTGTCAGATTCTACAATATGTAGATACGGATACGGATGTTTTTTAATGCTTTGATGGTAAGTTGAGGAAAAATAATATATTTGTGTCACCCCAGAATATTTAGACTACGTGAAGATATATATTATACACTGCATGAAAAGACATGTTGTTAATCTCTTTGTTAAGCAAGATTTCAGTTTAACGCCAGTTGAGGTTGTAATTTTAGCTTTCCTCACGTCACTAGATCAAAGGCAGCTGTGTTTATGCAACCCTCCAGAGACCTGACGAAAAGAGGAGAAGAGGACATTTCTATGAAAACAAACAAACAAACAAAATTGTGTAGAGTTCATGCACATCGGCAGAGTCATTCAGATTCTAAACATGTAACCAATACATTTTTCAGATTAAGGTCCATCTTGTCTTATGGTGCACTGTGGCTTTGATCAGCCTAACATTGTTTTTTAATGTTTAATGTAAGTGTTGCCTTTGCAGAAATCATGCCAACAGACTATAAACTAGCTTTCCAAGCTCCCAATAAAAGATCGGAGACTGCACGGAATGCTGCTTGGATGAAAGTCAGGAAAATAGCTGCAGGCTAGGAATGTTGCCTTTTTATGCTCTTGTCTGATAACTGGCTGTGTATTAGAGAAGTGCTGAAGATAACCTGGTGGACATCAGGCTATTTAAGGCAGTTATGTCCCCAATGGATTTTTTTTTATTTTTGCCCAAGCTACAATTCTTTGCCCCCACTCATTAGTTTTATGGTACGCAAATCTTTACATTCCTGTGTCAGATGCTTTTATTTAAAAAATATATATAGTATACATTTAATTATTACGATAGTCCCTAGGAGTCGAACCCATTGCCTTTTCACCGAACCCATTGCTATTATCATGTGATAGCAGTTGAGCTAATGGTACACTTGATTTGTTTATTCTAGCCATAGCAGTTTGTGTAAAACTTCCACTTTAAAATGCATAGCATGTAAACACAGTCTGTTCTCTGTTTCTACATTTACTACTGAGCTCCAAAATGCCTCTGGAAATGTCAGCCAAAGAACTGTCTTGAAATTGTGCCATAATGTTCTATGGCCAGTCAACAGCACGCAGGCTCACCATATATAATGTGTGTAATGCTAAGCATGGTGTGGAGTTGTGTGAATCTTGACAATATTGTACTTTGGAGAATGCAAAAGCCAGCTGAATTATGCTCTACGCTGGCGGTCTAACGGATGAATTTAGGTTTGGAGAATACTGTAAGAGTTTTAACTGCCTCAATGCATAGTGCCAAATTGTAAAGTTTGGAAGCAGAATATTGATTTGAGCTTATTTTACTTTTGAAGTAGGCCCCATTGTTCCATGGTATTGAAACTTTTGAGTGTGGCAGAATGAAATGACATCATAAACTATTCAAAGCTTCCAACCTTTTGGAAAGGTTGGAGAAAAACCTTTTCCTGTTTTTACATGACGATATTTTGGATGTGTAGGACATTATGAAACAGATAAAGATTGTTGAAGAGAGCCATTTTCCTGTCCAAAGCTTCAACCTCACCAAATTCTTATGAGAAGTAATGACTGCAAACTCTCATAATCACAGAACAAAATAACATATATTATTTATTTATAATTTTTTTTATTTCTCTGTTCACTGTTGGTGGCTTTAGCATGCTTCCCTGCTGTCCTACATGACATCTGCAAAGCAGAGGCAGAGCATGAGATTATGTTCCTGCCATGCAAAGTGTCTGATTAGCCCGGAAAGAGAAAGGAACAGGAATGGACCAGAATAGAGCTCTCTGATAGCTTTGACAGCAGGTAATGAGCCACTTAATGAAGTCCAGGGTAATTTCCCAACCACAACAAGAGTGAGATGCAAGGCGTGCTGTGTTAGGCTGGTAACAGCCTTTAATCAAATGGGAAAGTCTGGCTGAAAATGATAGCCTAGGTCTGTCGGGATTTCAGTGGTGACCGCAGGTAGCAGGTGCTTCTTGTAACCCGTTGTTATGGCAACCGTGATGTAGGTTTTTCCCCAGCAGCACATTTATGACACATCCTAAAAGATCCTCATACAAGAAAACATGTTTATTTTTGTTCATGAGGAAATCTTCCACCCATGCCCACACATCTGACTCTTCCTTCTCCAAGTTGTGTTTATTGGCATTGGCACGTTTTCAAGATTTCTGCAGTCAGCAACATGACTATTACCCTTTTTGTCATAAACAATCTGCAAATCTCGGCTCTCACTGGAATCATCTAAAAAATTTATGGTAATTATTTGTTTGAGTACACTGGACAGTCCTATGGTGATAAACTAGTGTGGTGCCTGGGGGACAATATGCAGGATGAAAAATTAAATAGGTAATTCATTTGTTGTTTGTTTTTTAATAAAAATTTCACTAAAATAAGCTGCTTTATCACAACAATTGTAATTAAAAATTTTGCTAAGTTTGATCTATTATCTATAAATAAATTATTATATATTATTTTTAACAATTTAAGTTTATTCAAATAAATTAATAAATGCTTATGGGTGTATTCAGTGACCCTAAAAAGAATTTGGACAGTCCACAGCTCTTAAAAATATGTGTATTTCTTTGCATTAGAACCAAATATAAGACCAAAAGGCATCTGCAAACAAATGAAGCTGTATGTGTCGGCTATATAGTTCTTTAAATGCCTCTTGCTTTGATATCTGTCAAATAATGCAAAGGCATTCATACATTTAAAGTGTGACTGAGCTGTCCAGATATTGGAGCCACTGTATATGCACGGATACTTTAGAGGATACAAACACTGAGTTAATTGTATTGTGACATAGATGTTCCAGTAAGCCTGCTGTGAGCACTTCTTTGTGTTTCATGTCCAAACACAAATAGATTGTTTCTGAGTTCCTAATTACCTCTCTCATCCCATTCCTGATTACCCCCTGCCCTCCTTTGTACTGCTACCACTGTGTGCAATCAAACATCACGTGTCCAGTCCAATTTGTTTTCTTTGATTAAAGCAAAGAATAAAATGTAATCGCAACCAAAGTGTGTAAATATTCAAAAGCATTGTATCATGTGACATTTAAGACAGACTAATGCCTATAAGAGAGGTTTGTAGGGGATTTTGATGTTAATTGTTGGTACCAACAAAATTATTTTTGTTTTTAACAATGAAAGGGTGTACTGCATTATATGTCCTTATTTCTGTCTTCGTATCACATGACCAACTGCAATTCTTGATTTTGATTGGTTCATCACAGCTTTCGGTGGCTACAATACAGAGCCCCTTCCTCAGGGTGAGCCTTCAAGGTTAACAAAACAAAAGCGTTATGCGGCGTGACGGCTGAAGATACGTTATCTTTATTTGTCAATAAATTGGCATGTGGAAGATTTGTGGATTTTATATGAACCCACAACTTTACAGTATGAGGCAAGATATGAAATTTATCATGAGGCTGAAATTTACCATTTGAATTCATCAAAATACTACAAACCCAGAATATGGACAAAGGAATAGTTCATAAAAAATTATTTATTTCACAAAATGTTCTGTTCATAGTAAAAGTACATCATGAACTATTGGTTCTTTAAGACAGATCTCTTCAGATGGATTTAATGGCAATCTGGTTCACAAAACTGGTCTAAATGGGTTGCTCACAAACCAGATTGATCCTGTCAAATCTGTGACAATATTTGAATTAATGACTGAATGGGGGAAGATTATCAGGGAGTAGTGACATTTAGAGCTGTTTCTCACTCAAAACTATCTAATGACTTCAGATGACTTATTGACGACAAATATTACATGAATCATATGAACCAGTTTTGTGATTCTTGTATGGCATTTTTCTGTTATCACATCCTCATGTTGTTCCAAACTGTATTACTCAAATAGCTAAATAAAGATATTTTTTAAATTATTTCTATAGAACTTGATGTGTGTGGGTGTGTGTAAATTCTCTTTGTGTATATCTCTGTGACTTTGCTTTGGATGCACACAAACCTCCTTCACTCTCACTCTTCCTCTTGTCCACTTGAGGATGTTCATTTAACTTGCCAGCGCCACAATTAACTCCCAGGGCAACCTGCTCTAGCACCCTGTTGTTGAATTGGATTAGCTCTCTCCTCGTCTCTCTGTCCTCGCCAAGCTCCTGCTGGCTTATCTGGGGCATGTTTGGAGGGCGCAGCAACAGGACAGGGACACGTGCCTGGAAATAAACGAAGTCTCGTGGTAATAGCCTCTATGCTCAGTCAGCCATGAAGGTTAAAACATCTTTTTCTTACCCACATTCAACCTCGCTTCGCAATTTGTGAATAAGGATGAAGGAATTCGGTCTAAGAGCGAGGACGACCTGCATCTGCTGTTACTGGTCACCAGCTAGACAAACGATAGAGGTCATGTTGCAGGTCGTAGTGTGTTTTAAAAACAAAGGGCAGTGAAGTCAATCAATTGATAAAACAAATGTGTGTCAGGTGGCTAAATTATGGATAACACTTCCTGCGCTTATGCAAATAATAGGGTGACCGAGTGGACAACATGTAGATTCTTGGGTTGCTGCTTTCTGCGGTTATTGATTCGCTGCTGCGCTATTATTTCACATTATGAGAGATACTGTACAAAACTATCAGGCTGCACGTTTTAACATTTTGCATTTATCATAGCACTGCAGACTTTAATTGAAACAACTAAAAACGCTGTTAAAAATAATGTCATTTTTTGTATATAGCTGACAAATAAAACAAGTATATAGGAAACAAGGAAAAATAAAAAATTACATGGAATACGTTTTTTCATGGACTTTTTTGTAGGATGTACATTAGTGTGGCTAACTGTAACTATTATGTTCTATATGAATGTAACTGAATCATTATATTTGAAGTGATATGGCTTAATGTGTTGTTGAGCATAATTAGATATAGATAATAAGGTATAGAGCATTAAATTAATTGTCAAAGAAACAATTTGACAACAAAGAGAAGAACATTACATTATTGCTTCTTATGTCCTACTGTAAGCCTTTAAATCATGAGGGATACATTTTTAAAAACAAGTGCGCTCCTTGTGTCATTTACATCACAGAATTGAGCTCTTTTTCTCAAGCTCTGATCTATTTGCACAGGAAAAAGGATCACTATCCATATTTCCAAGAGGACACTATTAGATTCTCACAAACCAGCATATGCAATTGATTCAATAATACAGCTGGGCTGCATTAGCCACCAGTCTGTACTGAGATATGTTCCCTGATGGCCCTATAATCAAGGAAGTGCTCTTTGCATTATGTCCCAGTTCAAGTAGGAATGATTCATTCTCCATCAGCAGACATCTGTGCTGTCCAGGGTTTCACTGATAATGCATCCCGTGAAAGTGAGTCGAGAACCAAAGAGGCATGATGGGAGAGAAAAGATACCGTCTGTCAAAACACAGACTGTAGAGTCTGTGGCAACATTAAAATGAGATTATTCAATAGGGCTCTAATCAAAGGGAAGCGGGAAAAAAAGTAATTCCCTTTATATAAAGAACTCCTGTTATCAAAACAGCAGGCATTTAGTGTTTAAAGGGGTCATGTCGTAATGGATCAAATTTCCTTTTATGTTTTGGGAAGATTTGATGAGTTTCAGAATTCAAAACTTGGCCCAAAAAGACAATTCCTTGAATTTCGGCAATAAGCTTGATAAACACATTAACACATTTTGTCTATTCAGTGTTGTTAATATCAAAGTACTGTAGATAGCAATGATAATGATAAACATTGGAAGCACAAATAATAGGAGTATGTAGGAAAGCTTCCAAACTTTCCAAACTTCCTTATGTAGCTGTGTGTAGCAACTTGTAAAAAACCTTTGTAAACTTCCATTTAAAATTTCCAAAATGCATTGGTTTTAGAAGAGCAAAAGCTGGGCAGACAACAACAGTTGCTAAGGTAGGACTGGACAGTAATGTATTTGTTTTGCGCTATATGTGTCTCAGACACATATAATATTCCCATATTTACCAACTTCAAATTAAAGTAGTTTTGTTTACTATCTACTAATATTTATCAATGGTGTATATTATTGTTAAGTACAAAGACTGCTATGCTTACAACCTGCCTTACTAGCGAT
>JAZGTJ010005853.1:0-26383 GCA_036877575.1 Botia almorhae
GTTCCCACGTCGGAGGTATGGCTTTTTGGCTGCAACTCTTCCATGAAGACCACTTCTGGCCAGACTTCTCCAGACAGTAGATGGGTGTACCTGGGTCCCACTGTTTTCTGTTAGTTCTGAGCTGATGGCACTGCTGGACATCTATTGATTTCGAAGGGTAATAAGCTTAATGTGTCTTTCATCTGCTGCACTAAGTTTCTTTGGCCAACCACTGCGTCTGCGATCCTCAACATTACCCATTTCTTTGTTCTTCTTCAAAAGAGCTTAAATAGCACATCTTGAAACCCCAGTCTGCTTTAAAATCTTTGTCTGGGAGAGACCATACTGTTGATGCAGTATAACTACCTTGTGTCTTGTTGCTGTGCTCAGTCTTGCCATGACATAAAAACTGTCTTTCACAACCTCACCTTGGTAGCAGAGTTTGGCTGTTCCTCACCCAGTTTTAAGCCTCCTACACAGCTGTTTCTGTTTCAGTTCATGACTGGGTTTCAACCTATGTGTGACATTGATGATCAACACAACACAATGTACAACACAAGACATCACAGTGAGTCCAAACATGACCAGGGCTTATATAGAGGAGCTACTTGGGAACAGGTGTGATAAACAGGAAGTAATCAGCCCTAGGTACGGGGAACATGGGAAATTTAGTCCAGATAGAAACTAATACTTGGGTGAGGGCTCCCTCTGGTGGCAAGGGGAAGGCGGAGCGACAAACCTCCTCCGTAACAGTGATCATGTGGTTATGAATGTACTTCTGTGCTTGTGTGTGCTTGTCTGTGTGTAGCTATGTGTGTCTAAAGGGGTGGCACAGGGTGGCACCAGCCTCCCCTGAAATATACTTGGCCCTCCCTGGTGCCGCCCCCTGGTCCATGTGTCATTCAGCCACGGTGCACCACTTCAAAGAGAAATTATGTTATTGTTACATTTCTTCCTGTTGTTTTAAGATTAAAGGCACAATCACTTTCCCAGTACATTTGTTTTAAGTCAGAACACACACACAGCAATGTTTGTTCGGACAATAAAAGAAGTTGAAAACAATTATTGTCTGCCAGCCCTGTTTTTTGCGATAGGGCACCCCCAAACAAATTTAAAAGCACCCTCATATGAAATTAATTGTGAGAACACAACAAGAAGCATAAATCGCGGAAGCAGGGTTTACTTTCAAAGTCTTGTATAAAAATGACATGCAAAAATAAATACCACCACTGCGTTTTACACACAGACGCATGCTTTGTTGCATTCAATTAGAGTGAGAAAATTTGCGGTCCAGCAGACATTGGTTTTCAAAATTCAATTTAGCTTATCATTGCTTAAACATCTTGTTTGTCAGTACAGTTTAGAAACATCCGCAGCAGCCTAATATTTCTGCTGTCAAAAGAGAAAAGAATCACTCGCTGCTCTTGACTGAGTAAAATTTTTATAAGAATTTGACCAATTTATAAATTACTATAAGAGCACAAAGTTGTGTTATAGATCTAGTAACTTAAATAAACTTGCATAATTCACCAGATTAATCCGTTAAACTTGAAAATGTACAAATGTTTCTATAGAGGACCATGCTCCCAGACCCCCCTAGGGGGGAATAGGTCCACCCAACTATTGCCTCACAAAATCCTGTGGAAATAACTGAAGCTTATTTTTTTGGGAAGTTCGAGGTGCACTAAGAATGCAATTGCTATTATCATTTTTACATTTTAAGGTGTTTTTTTGTTAAGATTAATTTTAGTATGTTATGTGTATGTATACAGTATGTCTGTACAGTATGTATACATGTCATAAAACCGTCTTGATTGGTTACAAATATGGCCCTCCTTTAAATTCATTTGGGATCCATGTTAGTGAGCACCCTCAGTACTTTCAGTAGCACCTTCAGTGATTTGATTCTGGAAATGGGCCTGTTGTCTGAAAATATAGATGCATTGTGCTAGTACTATAAAGCACATAATACTTACACCAGCTGTGGTGATAAATATCTTTGTCCACGTTGCGAGTTACTTATATTAGCAACAGCCTTAATTATATTTTTCCTAATAATAACATAAATATAATAAAATACAAATAGTAGTAGTATTTAAGTATTTGTTACGGATTCAGTAGTAGTAAAACTTAATAGTAGTAAAAGCTTTCCGCAGGGCTATACAGCCTTACCCACACCCAACCGTCCCTGGTCTCACATCACAATCGACTTCATCACAGATCTCCCAAACTCCCAAGGCAACACTACAATTCTCACCATTATAGATCGGTTCTCTAAAGCATGCCGCCTAGTTACTTTACCCAAGCTCCCTACCTCCCTGGAAACAGCTGAAATTCTCTGCAACTACGTATTCCAATTGTATGGCCTGCCTGATGATATTTTGTCTGACCGGGACCCCAGTTCACTTCACGGGTGTGGGCATCCTTCTTCAAAAGATTCAGAGTAAACATTAACTTAACCTCCAGGTAACACCCACAGTCCAACGGCCAGACTGAAAGACTCAACCAAGAGATCATCAGATTCCTGAGATTATATTGTAATCAGAGACAAACAGATTGAAGCAGAAATCTCATGTGGGCGGAATACGCACAGAACTCCTTAGTCAAGCCCGCTACTGGTAAGACTCCCTTCAAGTGTGTCCTCGGGTTCCAGCCACCTTGGTCCAGTCTTGGTCACATTTCCTTGGTCCGGTAAGCCTACCGATCTTCCCGCCATCACAGACTGGTTACAATGCAGCGAGGAGGTATGGGAGAGAACGCACACCCACTTGCTACATGCAGTCAGACACAGGCCAATCATCACAGATGGCCCAGCCACAACTTCGCTCCCGGCCAGTGGGTGTGGCTCTCTACTAAGGATCTTTGTCTCCGGTTACCGTGCAGGAAACTCATCCCTAGGTACATGGGTCCTTTCAAAATTCTAAGGTTAATCACTCTATCTGTCAGATTAGAACTTCCAGCTAATTATCGAATTTCTTCTATATTTCATGTATCACTGCTCAAACCCGATGGTGCACCGCTTGGAGAGCCGGAGGGGAGTCTCCAGGAACAGACCCCTCCCATCATGGTGGATGGTGGGGAGGCTTATCAGGTTAACCAATTACTCGACTTCAGGCATCGGGGTGGCAGGATGCAGTACCTCGTGGACTTGGAGGGGTGCGGCTCAGAGATCTGGGCGTTGATTTCCTCCTTGCATCAGGAGCCGCTCGCAGGGGGGCGGTCTGTTACGGAGGCTCCCGCTCCGCCTCCTCCACGCCACCAGAGGGAACCCTCTCCAGACTACTGATACCTATTCGGACTACAATTCCCATGGACCCCGTATCTGGGGTTGATAACTTCCTGTTGGTGCACTGGTCTTCAATCAAGTGGCCTATTTAAACTCCGGACTCCTGAGTCTCGATGTCTTAGTGCAATGTCTTGTTTTGCCCCAGCTAACATTTCAGAGCATTTTTCCCTTTTTGTCTACCTGGTTTCTATTTGGATTGTTTCTGGTTTTTGTGATTGTTCGCTGCCTGCCTTTTTGACTCCTTGGAATACGTTTTTGGATTGTTTTCTGTCCCTGAACACTGTCTGTTTAACATTTATGATTGTTTGCTGCCTGCCCCGACCTGCTATTCCCTATTGCACTGTTTGCCGGTATATAGTCTCTGTTACAGTATTATTGTTAAAATAATTATAAAAGAAAGTTTTGTTTATTACTCTACCACAATGACCACTGTTTCAGCTGTAATTGTAATCAGGATCATTCACAGGTGTAGCCCAACGTGTCAATCATCATGGCAAACTGGCGGGGGTCGGCCCCCTCAACACGAACTTCAACAAACAACTGCTGGTTGAGTTGTGCATCCACACTACCAGTGAAAGGGTGAAAGAGCATACTAAAATAGAACCATCCGGACTCAATAACTCCCTTGACCTGCAGGAAGGTTCTTGTGCATTATGCTGTTAAAATGTGTCTGTGTTAAAACCTCATAGTATGATCATACATTTACTTTTTTATAAATTTGTTTTTCTGCTACTGTACAAAAAGCACAGAAAACCACTACAGTTGATTTTATTCCTTCCTCTCTAGTTGGTTGACTTTCTATAACGAAGACGCAGAGGCGTAAGGATCCATGTGCAGCCGTTTATTAGAGTCATCAAACAAGTAAGGGTCAAAAAGCCAGCAAACAGTAATGTGGGGAAATAGCAAAATCTAAAATTATAACAGGCAGAGGTCGAGGCAGGCAGCAAACAATCGTAAACATGAAACAGGCACAGTTCGAGGCAGGCAGCAAACAAACGCTCTGAAATGCACGCAGAAGCAAGGGGTTTATATAACCCGGCTAATAGGGATCAGGTGGCAAACAGGAAGTAATCAGTACAAGGTACATGGGAGTTGTAGTTCAAATTAGATTTAGTACTCTGGCGAGGGCCAGAGTACTCACCCTCTGGTGACGCGGAGGAGGTGGAGCGGTGGCCTCCTCCATAACAGAGCAGCCCCAACCTCTCTCCCCCCCCCCCGCGAGCGGCTCCTAATGCGCGGAGGAACGCAACACCGGGGTCTTCCTCAGGGTCTAGGGGCTGGCCTCTCCGGATGGGCTCTGTGGAACTCTTCGGTTAGAATGGGGTCTATGATGTCCCCGGCATTCACCCACAAACGCTCCTCTGGGCCGTACCCCTCCGAGTCAACGAGGTACTGGATTCTTCCCCCCCGGCATCTGGAATCTAGGAGCTGATTCACACGATAGGCCTCCTTGCCATCCACCATAATAGGAGGGGCCTGTTCCCAGAGACCCCCCTCCAGACCTCCAACCGGTGCACCAGCGGGCTTAAGCAGGGAGACATGAAAGGTAGGGGAGATATGAAAATGGTTAGAGAGATTTAGGCGAGACGAAACAGGAGTTATCATTTTTAAAATGATAGCAGGTGAGTGTGGGCTCTCTCCCAGACCTCCTCAAAAGCAGATGGGAGTTTGGGAAGAGAGACCAGCCGGCAGGCTTTGGAGAAGTGGTCCACAATAGTGAGAATTGTGGTGTTTCCTTGGGAGTTGGGTAAGTCAGTAATGAAATCGATAGCGTTATGGGACCAGGGCCGCTGTGATGTGGGTAACATCACATGCAGGAGTCCGGCAGGTCTTGGAAGCTTGACAAAATAGGCAGTTTTGGATGTATTTACTTGTGTCGCTCGGGAGGTTAGGTCACCAGTAGCGGTTCCTGAGTAATTGGATAGTAGCCATAATCCCTGGATGGCCAGAACTTGGGTGAGTACACGCTTTCTAAATGGTTCGGGCATGAAAGTGAGGTGATTGGGGAAGTCAGTGGGACGGGGCTGAGACTTGTTTGCATTAAGAATCTCTGTGTGGAGATACCATTGTACTGGGGTGACTAGGATCTTCTCGGGCATGATACGTTCAGGAGATTGTGACTTAGGTGCGTGCTCTGCCTGTCTGGACAAGGCATCAGCCTTAACATTTTTAGGCCCAGGGCGATAGGTGACTGAAAAATTTAAATGGTAAAAAAAAAACAAAGATCAGTGGGCTTGATGGGGGTTTAAACGGTTTGCGGTTCTAATGTATTCCAGGTTCTTATGGTCGGTAATGACCGTAAAGGGGTGTGCAGCTCCCTCTAGCCAGTGTCACCACTCTTGTAAGGCTAATTTAATCGCTAGTAACTCACGATTACCTACATCATAATTTTGCCTAGCAGGGGAGAGTTTGCGTAAAAAGAACACACAATAAAACATTTTGGCACCTACGCAGTGATTAGAGGCATCTACCTCGACTATAAAGGGGAGGTCAGGATCTGGGTGATGTAGGGGCCGTAGTAAAAGTGTTTTAAGGTTCTGAGAAGGCCCTGGTCGCCACATCGTTCCAGACTAAACGACCTGTACGCTGTTTCGTGAGCTTAGTGGTGCGCCACAGAACTAAAACCACGAATGAACTGACGGTAGAACTTTGCAAAACCGAGGAAGCGTTGTAGTTCTTTTACTGTCTTAGGAAGTGGCCATTCTGTGACTGCCCAGACCTTTTTATTGTCCATGGCCACCCCCTCCAGACTTATAACGTAACCAAGGAAGGTTGTACTGGTCGTGTGAAACTCGCACTTCTCACCCTTAATGTACAAACTATTCCCAATAAGGCATTGGAGGACTAGACGGACGTGCTTAATATGATCCTCCAACATCTCAAAGTAAATTAGCATATCTTCCATATAGACTATAGCCCATTTCTCAAGCATGTCAAGAAAGATATCATTCATGAAAGACTGACAGACTATTGGCCAAACCAAAGGGCATCACTAAATACTCATAATGTCCTCATGAAGTGGAAAAGGCCATCTTCCACTCGCCACCCTCACGGAAACGAATCAGGTTGTAAGCGCTTCTAAGATTGCGGTAATCTAGGTCTCAGTCCCCTGTCCTTCTTCTTGACAAAGAAGAATCCCGCCGAAGCGGGTAAATTGGACGGACGAATGAAGTCCTTGGACAATTCCTCTTCGATATACTGCCGCATAGTGGCGGACTTGGGCTGTGATAGCGGGAAAATTTGGCTCTTGGGGGGAGCGCCAGGTATCAGGTCAATGGTGCAATTCACGGATTGGTGTGGTGGTAACTGTGAGGCTTTACGTTTGGTAAAAACTATAGCCAGATCAGAATACAGATACAGAGGGGATATTGTTGAGAATGTCTATAGTTTGCTCGGAAGGAACCTGAGAGTGACGAGGGGGAATTACTTTTTGCAAACAGTTTTCTATGGCACTTAACTCCCTAGCGAAGGATCTGGCCTTCGCTCCAGGAGATAAGCAGCTCATGCATGCATAACCAGGGCAAACTTAGAACAATAGTGTGGGCAGGGGAAGAGATGGCTTATAACAGGATCTTCTCTGAGTGAAGCATGCCTGTTTGCAGTTGTATCAACTTTGGTGCTCCACTCTACTTACTCCAAGAGGATGACCATCTAGCACCTCCACTTCTAAGGAAGAGGAACATGTGATTAACAAATGTGATGGTTCTGAGTGAATTCAGAAGACATGAAATTCGCAGCAGTACCAGAGTCAACTAAGGCAGAAGTGCTTATTTTGATACCAGAAACAACTACAGTGACAGGCAAATGGATAACATTGCTTATTACGTTGGTGGCAGAAGCTAAACTTACCGAGACTCGGTCTGGACTGGGCAGGAGGACCTCTGATGACCTGTCTGTCCGCAGTACAGTCAGAGCCCATAATGAAAGTGGCGTTCCTGTTCCTCAAAAGTGAGACGAGTGTAGTTTAACTGCATGGGCTCGGGGGAAGCTGCACACTCGGGTCTGGTGGGAACATTGGATCTCTCTACCCAATGGAGAGCAGCCGTATTGCTTTTGTCTGCTCTCTCCTCACAGGCAAAGCTGTGGAGTGGGCGACAGATGAATCTACGTTCCCTACATTTGACGACTTCTTGTGTCAGTTTAAGGAGGTCTTTGAGCACTCTGCAGAGGGAATTAGCCCAGGTGAATGACTGCTCTCGTTATCCCAGGAATGTCTTCCCACAGCGGAGTATGCACTGAACTTCCGCATACTCGCCGCTCAGACCACCTGGGTTGAGGACACGCTGCTTCTTCTATACCGGAGAGGACTCAACACCGAACTACAGTCCGAACTCGCGTGTTGTGATGAAGGAAGGAGCTTGAGTGAGTACATGAAGACAAACAATGATGTGATGGATTACCGTTATATTTCTCCGGAAAGGCGAGTCATGGGCTGACCAGAATAGAGACCGTGGTGATCGGATGGCTGGGTGCAGGAGGGGTTGCTGCCATCATAGACGGAGGGAAAACACAAGCTCCCTGTAGTGCTCGTACAAGCTCCTCAGTTAGGGTGGTTAATCGAGAGAGCTGATGCTGGTGCATTGATAGTTGAGACGCCTGAGCGGCTAGCTCGGTAGAGAGCTGCTGAATGGCTGCTGGATCATTGGGTGGCGATGTCTTCTGTAACAAAGATGCAGAGGCGTGAGGATCCATGTGCAGCCGTTTATTAGAGTCGTCAAACAAGCGATGGTCAAAAGGCCAGCAAACATTAATGTGGGGAAATAGCAAAATCAAAAACGTTATAACAGACAGAGGTCGAGGCAGGCAGCAAACAATACAAAAATGTAACCAGATAAACAACAGGGAAAAATGCTCTGAAATGCATGCAGAAGTGCAAGACATCACAATGAGTCTAAACAGGTCCGGGGTTTATATAGCCCGGCTAATAGGGATCAGGTGGCAAACAGGAAGTAATCAGTACAAAGCACATGGGTACATGGAAGTTGTAGTTTGAATGAGACTTAGTACTCTGACGAGGGCTCCCTCTGGTGACGCGTCACCTCCTCCGTAACACTTCCACATTCATGGAGAGTGTTTGGCTTTGGGGGTATGCACATTTAAGAGGTAGCTTTAAAATTATTTTTCTACTGATGACACCTTCATTGATGACACCTGAATCATGTACCCCCAGAATAAAGTTCTCATAAACACAATGGGTGCCTGTAACGAAGGCATGTGCAGCAATTTATTCGTGTCAAGAAACAGGCAAGGGTCAAAAAACAGCAAACAGTAATAAAGGAGGCAATACAAAAACGTTCAATAACAGGCATGGGTCGAGGCAGGCAACAAACAATCATCAACGTTAAACAGGCACAGTTCAGGGCAGGCAGCAAACAATCAAAAACCATAAACAATCCAAAAATGAGACCAGGCAAACAACAGGGAAATAACACTCTGAAATGCATGCAAAAGGCAATACAAGACATCCCAATGATTCTCTGGCGATCCAGGGTTTAAATAGTACCGCTAATGGGTAACAGGTGCCAAACAGAAAGTAATTAGTAAGGTACGTGGGAACATGGGAGTTGTAGTCCGAATGGGTTCAGTACTCTGGCGAGGGTTCCATCCGGTGGCACGGAGGAGGAGGCGGAGCGGGAGCTCACAGTGCCATTGGCCTGTGAACCATAGACATACTATTTTAATCTTTTTGTTTAAATTGTACCATTATTTACTAATATTGTTCTAAAGCTCCATTAGAAACTGCAAGGCAAATATTTGAATGGCAACTAGCATAAGTCCTACCACAAGACATGTACCACAGATGTTGACATCATTATCAAACTCGAACTCTACTCATTCTGGATTATTCCTCTGCAGCTGGGGTCATTGAGGTGTAAAAAAAAACCAGCCTCAAAGAGCTGACAGCGAGAGAGAGAGACATGAAGCCATAGCTGCTCTCACAGGTTTCAGAGAAATCTGATAGAATGAAACACCAAAGAGAGTGTCGACATTAATAAACTAAAAGAAAAACCCAGTGAATTCGGTGAATTGCTGAAATACTTATATTTGAAATGCTGTTGTAGCCTGATTCCAACCAAAGAGTCAGGATTAGACTGAGGATGGTTCTTATTGCAGAAACAGTCGTGAACGCCATTTTTAAGTCCACACCATTCATCCTCAGTGCAGCTAAGCTCAGAACATGGGTCTCTGACAGCTAAGAGGAGAACCAAAGAATGAATGAAATTGTTTACATTGAGTCATGTTACCACAGCTGTACTGTAGCTGAATATTCTGGGGCCCTTTATTTATTATTAATCAGCTCTTTAAAAAATGTGTTTATTAAATATTGTTTAAAAAAGAGAATCAAACCTTCTTTTTAATTTTCTTTTTTATTATTATTTTACCAAACAGTAGTTAAAGAGTTAATTAATTTTATTTAAATATTTCTATGATGTCGTTTTAGTACGACAATGTTTTAGTGCCAAATAAAAATACATTAAAAACAAACTTACTGAATAACGTCACAATTATGAGAAATAAGTTGCATTAGGAGCATAGTTTAAATATTAAGCTAACAAAGTCACTGCATTATGAGAACAGCATTAAATCAAAAAGGTCAGAAAACATCCTTTTCTCTCTATAGCCAGTCTATCCCTGGTTGGTGCTGCCTTGTGATACGTAACATATTCTCAACAGTAACTGAAATCCACACCTGTGTGCAAATGTGCAATTAATGTCAGACAGATATCATCAAGGACATTGTTAAAAATTTATACTATTTACCCTAATCTTTCCCAATTAGAAAACCTGTTGAAAACCTATAAAAGGCTACACAGTTGAATGCTACAGTGAATAATATAATATTTAATATTTTAGGGAATAAGGATTTTAACTTATGGCACTGCACACTTAAGCACACTTGTGTCTGATATCCAGCTTTGGCCAAACACATTGTCATTAGGAGCAAGGACCCCACTGGGCAGTATTTTATCATCTGCAGGGTCCCAATTGTAATTGCCACATATTCCACATACAGATCTATAGAAATTTAGGCTCAGTCAAAGACATCATTACAATTCCCAGGGAGGCAAACATTACACAAACTGTCATTGAAGTATGCTTGTGGATCTAAAAGCATGGCAGAAGCTTTAGGGGCCCTAATTGTCTTTGATGATATTACTGAAGCTTTTAGTTGCCTTTATGGACTAAATAAAATAGGATCCAAAATATAACTAGAAAGTGATAACAGGGTAAAATGTTCTAATGTTCTGTTCAGTGAGTCAAAAGAAATTTGTAAAAATTTGATTATCATGATAGGGCAAGCTTTTTAACAATTACAGCAATCTTGTTTTTACCTATCACACATTCTCCCAAGCAAATATAACTGAGTGAGGCTTGCTTACCACAACCTTACCATGACACCTTACCATGCCAGAACTGCTCTCCAGGCTAGCGTTAACGCATATCATAAAGGCAGCAACAACTTGTAGGGTGCACACTTCGATCTCCATTTAACACAAGTCCATCGTTACACTGGCATCCAACATGGCATTGCAGGGTGCACTGAAAGGGAAATCAGAGGCTAGGGCGGGATGAAGGACAGGATGTGCCACACTATTCAAAATGGGAATTTGTTGGACAGGTGGGTTCTAAGAAAAGTACAAAGCATAATGACAAACATAAGAATGAGCAAAATGATCATCACTTTGCAGCCTAACGACAAAGTAGCCTGCAAATGTTATCTCTTTCCAAGATATAGTACTAACCACAGTTTGTAATATTTCTCCACTCCCCAACTGCAATGCCATTCTGTGAAGCGTGTAGCCTCGCAGGGCCTCACATAAGGCCTCACTGGCACCCCTTGTCTGCTCCATGTGAATGCAGTCTTGCAGCCGTTGAGAGGGGTCTAGTGTTTTGCTGCATTTAGCAAATGGTCCATTGCTCAAGATCATGATGCTGTAGTACTCACTGAACTGGATGCTGTTCCCATAATGTCCCGGTTCCCAGATGTCAACTGGGTCCTCACAGTGGGATGATAGGGACCCATCATGCCAGCTATCAACAAATAACTGGGAGTTATACAGCAGAACAGTATCTGGACTGTAAAAGTCATCATCTATGTTTCCATTCAAGTTTCCACAAAAACCTCCAAGTGTACTATTGTAAGTGCCTGGCACCGTTATTCAGACAATGTGTGGCCAGGAGGCAGACACATTATGTCAGTTTAAATCTAGATGAAAAACACACCTCTTTAATCTAGCCTACACATAGTCCTGTGGATTTATTACTCAAATCACTTAAGGGATTATTAGGCTGCATTAATTAGGTACTAATTAGGTAATTAGGAATTAATTAGGGATACTTCCACAAGAACAGATGTACTGGCTCTACACTAAATCTGTCTGTCTTTCATTCCCCAAGGTCCAGTAGTCATCTGGATCCAAACTCTAAGACCAGATGGTGGAGAACTGGATAAAACGACCCCTGAGACAGATCATCAGGATTTGATAGACTTCCTTAGTAAGCCTACCGTTATATACATGCCTACTTTTAGCTTAGTTAGTTTCTATATTTTGTTTCCTGCTTAGTCACAGCAGTGTGATGTTATGGCTGCAATTAGTAACATTATGCCTTACCGTTTCTGTTGGGACAATTTCTTAGTGCCCGACATATTATCAAATATAATTGGAACCATCAGTTTTTCTTAATAAATAACTATAAATCAGTATAGTCAACTCTGTTCATATCCAAGACAATTTGTATACGCTGTTTGTATACAAAATGCAGCTTTAATATGCCAGAGGTGAACTGGCCCTCCTGGTTGAGCCTGGAGTCTCCCTAGGTTTTTTCTCCATCTAGACATCATTGGAGTTTTGGTTCCTTGGCAGGCCTGCAGCCTCTCATTCCATGATGGACTTCACACACCTCTGCTGGACCACATTGATGCTGTTGTGAGATCATTGCCCTGCTACTGCAAATACATTGTCTCCTACAATTTTCATCCAACACTACTGACTGTCTCTCAGCGTAATAGAATCCCTCAAAGGTGCAGCCACACTCTGCTGCACGCACACATATCCCAGCACTGAGGCTGTACCCAGCATCACAGATACAAGACTCCTGATTGGCCAAGGGACAGTTCATTGGAGCGAAGGGATTACTTCAGGTTGCAGGGCAGCTTTTTCCTTGGGGCTCGAAAGTAATGTAAAATATGACTCATGGTCTTTTAGTTTTCACAGAGAATTTGTTATATACTAAATACAGAAGACGGAATATAGAAGAACTGTAACAAACCACTTACCACAAGAGCCTCTTTGTCTCCAGTGCCCTGGTTGTACACCCCGCTGTTGACATTGAGCAGCATACACATTGAGAGCCTGGCATAGAATAGACTGATACCCTCCACCTAAGCAGAGATCATAGACACAGTTCTCCACAAAGGTTTGTGGTGCAAGTACTGAGCAAGCAGCAAAGGGAACAGACACATCACCTAGAATCCCACAAGGGTTTGCACGAATGTAAACACCTTTCATTGGTGCTACAAGGAGCACAAGCCAGACCTGAGCCCCTTACAGCATAACATCCCGGCTTTGTGTCCCCTTCTGTCTTCCGACAGTTGGCAAAGTCCACATCTGAGCTCAGTACCTCCCCAGCTGGGGAGCGAAAGTCATTTTTAGGATGCAGGTTTAAGTTCCCACAAAGACCACATGTGGCATTCTGGTATTCATATGGTACAGAAATGGTAACGTAGCTATAAGAATCATATGTAACAACCAGACCAAAGTCTGTGCTGATGACCAAGGAAGAACCTGACCTATAAACCTGAACGGTTTATGATTCGGTTTACTTTTTACCTGAACTGTAGTATGGCAAACCATTTCCATTCCAGCCTAATGAATGATAAAAATTCAGAACCACTAATGCATTTCTAATCTTATATTCTTTAAACAACAAAATAGAAAGCTAGGACAAAACTCACCAAATCAACTAACCTCAAATAAAACATAAGTACAAGTTCCCTAAAAGAGAAAAATCTGCTTGTCAAAGGTATAGTAGTGTGGATCACCAGAGATGATATAGGTTTCCCATTGAATGTTCTGACAAGAATACTGAAAAGCAGCTGACAGGCTTGGGAGTAAGTGCAGGGCTTACGCATTGGAGGCCACTTCTGGTGCAGGTGCATCTTTGCTGGCAAGTGGCATCAGTCCAGAAGGAGTCTCCTAGCTGCACTGGTAAACCTACAACAAAGACTTATGTATTATGGATAATAAAAACCTAAAACCATTCCTTTAATTACTGGTCTTTAAAAGTCTTTACCCAAGTGTATCATTATCATGTATATCATTTGAAGTCTCTTTGCAAATAACAAATATAAAAACTACCATTACCATTTTGTTTTGATTTTAGAAACAAAACTACCATTGAAATGACAACCATGTGATCCTTGGTCTAATCTGAAAGCCATCTGCCTGGCACATTGACATTGCTGTTAGAAGCTTGTAAGCTTATGATGTCATTCAGGAGTTTTGCAGTAATTGAGAAATGGTGACTCAATTGAGTCAGTCATAACCAGCCTAAAGTTAACATTCAGTAAGACATTCAAATTTTTAAATACAAAGTTAGTGATAGATAACGCAATTCTTTGTCAGTTTAGCCTGTTGAGCATACCTGTACATATTGTTGTGTTGGAGCAATTCTACCATAGTTCATTAAAACAAATGATAGATAAAAGTTTTTATTTTTTTGTCTATTTTCTTCTCTAAAACTATGTTATATTGAAAGAGATAACATTGTGTTAGCGGGCAATCTCTGATGACCAGCCATAAATGTACGTTCCACAGCTCTGGGTTGGGATGCCATACTGTATAGTGATCAATGTGTAGTATAATGCAATGTAAGTCGCTTTGGATAAAAGCGTCTGCCAAATCCCTAAATGTAATGTAAATGTAAATATTGTCTCCCTCACTTGACCCAGGAGGTTCCATCTCAATAGAATAGCCCAAGTATGTCCACTAAATCTTGGAACCACAGTTGGGCCAATTCAGAACTACCATAAGTACAGACCCCCACTCTCTTCTGTTCTTACACAGTACTAATGGCAAGATCTTCATGGGGGAAATACATATTTGTGTGTTTTTCAGCCAAGCAATGTGTGTTTTCTTCTGACGAAAACAGGGACATATCCACTCCTCCGAAATGGCTTAAAATCATTTCGACCATATACGACTTCAATCTCCCCTAACCATGACAAATTACTTCCTTCAGCATGTCTGCCCCTCAATTTAGATGAAGAAACATGAACTACCCTGATGAAGAGCAGATACTGACTGGCCCAAAGAAGGATTTGTGTTCTGCCTCTGAAGGATATTTGAATGCAGACCAGCCTGATGGTTGACGTATAACAACACTGTCATGTTATCAATGCTTGGTGGGACCTGGCTTGTGGAAAAAAGCTCAGAGCTAAATAAACCACTTTCATCTCAAGGTAATTTATATGGCATGTTTTTCCCAGTCCATCATTGACATACCGTGGCTGCCATCCTGTTAATTACATGCCCCATCAGTAGATCTTAGATGCTTTAGTAACTTCAGGAAAAAAAATTGTAGCTTTAGGAAAACAGTGATCATCTGATTAAACTATATCATGTCTCTTTTCTTTTTCCCCCAAGCACACACAATATTGATGTCATATCCTGTTTTAGGAATCATCAGTGTGGATTATACAGTTTTATTGTATTCAGAAATTACAGAAGTATTTAATGTGTCAACATATGCATCAGACCTAGCAGGGTGACCACTACCATGGATGCCTTATGCACCAGGGACCACTGTATTGGCTCTGAACAAGTTCAGGTACCACACCAGTGACATCTGAGAGGCATGCCACCATACCGACCGAATCCAACTGACCAACCCATACCGAGAAAAAACTCTGTGTTGGGGGAGGGTGCTCTTTTTTCCCAGTTGACCCAAAGCCCCAGATGGCTAAGGTGCCTGAATACCAAGTACCTCTGCACGCACAACTGCTCCCAAGAGTGGGCCAGAATGAGTCAGTCGTTGAGATAGTTGAGAATGTGAATGCCTACTTCCTTTCACGGGGCAAGGGCAGCTTCTGCAACTTTGTTGAAGACACGGGGTGACAGGGACAGCCAGAAGGTGATGACCTTGTACTGATATGCCCGACCCTTGAAAATCAAAGGCATGGCCTGTGTCAAGGCAAAATCAAGACATGGAAGTACACACAGAGACATGGAAGTTTCTGCATCAACATCTTAAAAGGGGGAAACATGTGTAGAAACTGGTTTAAGACTTGCAGATCCAAGACTGGCCATAGCCCACCTTCTTATTTGGGCACAATGAAGTATGAGTTTGATCATCCTCAGGTGCCATTGGGATGGGTTGGGAAGCACTAACCAGGCCCTTAGTCTCCATGCGAGTGGTACCGGGCAGATGACAGATGTGCCTGCAGGGAAAAAAAGAGCTGAGCTACAGAACCCAGCAAAAGAGTTAAGGGACGTGTGTGATGAAGCAGTGCATCCTGTGGATGCAACCTCTCAAAGAGATAGGTAGTGAGGAAGTCTCTTACTGTTAGCCAGTGACTAGTTTGGCCAACAGTGTAAGGAAACTGCTCTTATACTGACAAAGGGGGAACAAAAGATTCTCCACCCAGGCCTCAACCTGGGGATGGAGCGGTGCAGTCCACCTCCTGGAAAAGTCACCACCTCCTGCTTAGCCATCCTCCTGGGAGGCTGGTCAGGGGCCTGAGGGATGGGCGTCACCTTCTGATGACCGGTGCTACACATAGGACAGGGAGTCACCTCCGCCACAGCACAGCAGTTGTGGCATTAGGACTCCCTCAGCGACGAGCAGGCTGGTGGCAGGCTGACTGGTGGACTGGTGGTACCAGAGTCATGACTCTTTTGTATTGAATAAGCATATTCTATGTAAAGGACAACAAAATTATCTTTCTATAAATAAAAACCATTGAGCAGACAATAATTGTGTGTGAGTGAGAAACTGCCTCCCATGCCTTTTCCTTAGCTTGCTAAGATAAGTTCTTATACATGACATGTTGTTGCAGCAGCTTCCCTGTACTAATACCTCTCTGTTCTGACACTGTATGCAAAGGAAGGAGGGAAGTTACCTGTTGGCACCTGCTAAATTTAAACTTGTCTTGCTTAAAGTTATAGTAAGTTAAAGTTATAGTATAGTATAGTTAAGTTAGTCGATTATAAACGATTGATAACATGACATGAGTAGGCTTGCGTTAGCATTTATTTCTTTGCAGTCTGTGCAAAATAAATAGAAACGGCTTACCACAAACATACAGCAAACAGAAAGAGTTTGCCATGCATTACTGTACCTGTTAAAATATGAGGAAACAGACAACAGCACGGCAGCTTTTTTCTAAAACGGTATTTTTGTATCTACATTACTCCTGCGCCATCTTGTTGTGAGTTGATGTAATGACGTAGTAAATGTATTATATGTATATGTAATGTACTATGCAATTTTATAAAGTTAATTAACCTGTTTTTGTCATGTATTATCTGCCTCTCTACTGTTTGCATTTGAATTCCTATTCTTTTAGGATAACAAAATACAATAAAGCTAGTTAATGACATGTTTAAATACATGGTTAAAAAAACGTATCTGTACGAATGCATATTATGCTTATACAAATGATACATTTGTTCAAATATGCACCAGCCCAACAATATTAAATATGGGTTTTTACCAAGGGTTCTTCCTCATTAACATCACGTCAAGTCACATCAAGTTTCACCACTAGCAAACTGTTGTTATACTACAATAGCACAAGAGTTTACTCAATGGAGTTGTACTGTATTGTCAAACCACTTTAACTTATAGGTATAGAAATATATATTTAAAAAGAAGTCTTTACAATGCAAATTATTTTAAATACAAAAGTTATTGCACATTATGTGTCAAAGGTCAGAGGTATGTCTCACCTACTTAAATTGTAGTGTGATATTTAGATTTAAACAAATGAAAGCGCCCTAAGGGTAAATTGTTTTTCACTGAAAAAGCATTGCCATGGCAACTTAACAGCTTAAACAGAGACCACCATAAAAATCAGGCAGTGGGAACAAGCTCTTACACCAACACCAAGCAATACTGTTTATGCTCCTTTAAAGAATGAACAGCAGGTGGCATTGTAGTTGAAGAAATAAAAACGTTTGGGCTCTTTGATTTATTTACTGTTTCAAGATCAGTGTGAAAAGATCCGTGTTTGCACTCAGCTAAGCTGATTTTCTGGGCATTAGCATTAGTGGTGGATTGGAGGGTTATTATATCATAGGTACCAGATAAAGAGAAAGGGCAAGTGAAGCACGTCACGTTTTCTGCTACTCAACCATTTGCTGTTGCCTGGGTGAAATGATTTATAGTTTCTCTCTTTGTGTTGGTCTGACTATACCTCATTTGCATCACACACATTCACTGGCCTTTGAAGCTGTATTTGTGAGGACCTCCCAAAAACTGTATATTTACGACACTTCACTTAATTTTGTGTATATATTTTTTCACATATTTTATTGATTAGCTTATACTGATTGTAATTATACAATCACATAGAAAAAGGCTCAAAAGTAACATTCAAAATAGTAATTTCAAGAAATATCAATAAAAAGTACAACACATTGACATATATGCCAAATTGTCAATTGACTGGACAGCTGCAACTTAATTTTAAAGTCACTCAAGATTTTACAGATCAATAGTAGACTACTATTCTTTTGTTATTATTGTTTTTAAACTCCTATCTACAGCTGGAACAAGAATTCCATTGTTCCAGATTTGTCCATGTTGCCACGGATGCATTCTAAAGCACGTTAACCAATTAGTGCTAAATACAAATATGTCAATACAGTACTTGAGAACTGAGAACATAAAAAGGCATTGTAGAACTCAGTGAAAAGCCATTGCTTCACTTGATGAGTAAGCCATCAAAATATAAGAATCAGAGGTGGCAAATATGATTCTAGAGGTAGAATGATTTTAGGTCTGTGTTGTCAGTTTGAAATCAGCACTTGATTTCATTAACACATTTTATATTTAAAAACTATTATCTATTATTGTTGACCCGTTTATTAGTTCTGTATTTTAAAGATAGTTGTTTTACATAAACCCTTCTTAAAAGCACCCACAGATAGAAGTCTAAAAGAATACAGAAAGCCTTCCTGTGTTGCATCAGAACATGATGGTAGATGGGTTCCTTAATCAATATACCATTCTTGTCTCAATTAGGCATTCCAACACTGATTTATTAGTTTTAAAAAAACTTTTATATGCTTTGTTAAGCATATAAAGTGTGAGAACATTTGGTGCATAGAGTTTCTGCTTTTGCAAACGTATGGGCTACACCAAGACAAAATTCACAAAATTTTAAAATCTTCCCTCTAGCACCAAGTTTTGCCACTCCTGATCCAGTATGGCTTAACAAATAAAGAACTAGCAGTATATTTACAAACGAGTCACAAATACAGTGCCAGCAGCAGCAAGACAGTGTACAGCAGCTTGTAGGAAATTGAAAAATAAATCTCAAAAGCTACTCGGCAGCCATAAAGATGTTACCAAAACATGACTGAAGAGGCTTTAAACTATTAGGAGTAGTACTCAATTTTCATTGCATCAGCTACACTAAGGTGTATTTGGATATTCATATACATATTCATCAAACAGTCTTCAGGTTGACTTGTCATGCACAGAAAACAAATCGAAATGGTAACAAATCTTTCAATGGACAAATCTAAATGGGAATGTTATCCGAATAAACAGTACTACATTTACATTACAGTACTGAGTATTTTATAAGATAACAAGGCAAGCATGTCAATATATGTAAAATTGTCTGTTATATGTTTCTCAGGAATTTGTGAGAACAGCTCACAAGATCTATGCAGAATTAAAAAAATATAATGTAACACCAAGTATCATTTTGTGGTTGATGTGTTTTATGTATGGTTGATGTGTTTTATGTATGCATGACTGCTGATGATGTGTCAAGTACATGTATAAGAAAAGGCCATCAAAACCATCCCTGTGTGGATGTGGAAGTGCTACTAAAATGTGCTGTCAAACTGACAGTAGCTTACATAACTTTTGAAGCTCTTGCCAAGCATCTACTTCAGCTACATTTTAAAGGCTGTAGATACAATCAGAACAATTTTGTAAGACTCGGTGCCTCTTTAGTAACTCTACCGTATGTGCAGAAAATAAATTATTTTACATTGTATTTATATGCAATATGTAAATCTACTTCCAAGTGGGTTTAATGGTCCTGCAAGAGGCAGAGTCCCTAATCTGTGTTGATCTCTCAGAGAAACTGCTACTTTTGAGGGAGTGCTCTCGTCCAGACTGTGGAGGTGGTGTGTCGTTGCTTCGACTGGAAGCCCTCACACTCTGAACCCTCCTTAAAGATCCCCCAAGTTTATCTTCACCCCTTGGCAAAGGTCCGCTACTGACAGAATCTGTTCTACCACCAGAAGTCAATCTCTGAGAGCTAGATCTTGATAAGGTTGAGCCCTTTGATGGTGTCCCTGTTGCAGGTGTTGGGGTCAAGTCTTTCTTAGATCTGGAAGAGGATGCTACTGTGTTGCGAGCAAAGCTGGGCACAGAAACCTTAGGGGTGCTGTTAGTGTTTTCATGTGTAACTCCTTCTGAGGTTCCTTGGGCCTGAGCCTGGGCCAAGGCTCGCATTGTAGAACGACACATCTTTTCCTCTGGTGCTGGTTTTGAAACATTACGAATAGGTTTGGCATTCGTTTTCTTGAGGGAAGAAGTGCGATGAGTTGAGTCCCCTGACCAGTGAGAGCTAATGTTGGTAGGCGTTGTTCCTCTTTGTGTCCTGGGATCCTCTGGAGGGAGGCTAGAATGCCGAAGAGGTCTGCCTTGTCTTTCACCTCTCCTAGCTGGCATGCTTTGGTCACGAAGGGGACGTCTGTGTTCAGCACTTTCATGACCAGAGTTTTTTTCTGCCCTTTTAATGCTACTACCAGATCGATTCTGCCTTGTAATAGGCACCACTTTACGCATGTTTTGTGTCTCAGTTGATGTGAGGGTTCTTGAAGGGCGACTGACATGTGTACACCCTGATTTGGTCTTGGGTTTGCCAGGATTAGTCGCTTTGGGGCTACAGGTCTGGACCGCCTTCTCACCAACTTGCCGCCCCTCAGCTGTGTCACGGCTATCTGTCTCTGCCTCTTCAGTAGTTACAGATAGACTGAGTGATTCTGCACACTCTTGATTGACCATTCCTGCAAAAGGTTTGTCACTTGATATAAGCATAGAACCATTGATGGACTCAAAATTGGAGGAACGGGAATTGGCCTCCTGAATGACTTTTGAAAAGCTGCCATCCTGTGGCTTTGAGTTAAGTCCAGATGCTTCTTTATTGATGGGAGAATTCTCAATCTCAGAACAATCCAACATGATAGAACAATCCGTTTCAGTGCAGTCTATAAAATGTAACACAGGTTTCTTACTGGACACAGAGGGATCAAGGGGCAATGGGGTGTCACAAGTTGTTGAGGAATAGGTACTTGTGTCCACTTCCTCTCTCTGTGATGAGATTGTTTTGTCATTCCATACTTTTTCTAGCTTGTGTCCTTCTTCAGAACTTTTACTAGATGGCGGGGTATCAAGGACAAATGGTTTAGAAGGGTCTTCATCCCTTTCCAGATCTGTCACAAGCACTTCACATTGGCTGTCTAAAGTAATATGACTATTATTATTAATCTGGCTTGTTATTTCAAAAGGTTGAAGGCCAGGAACTAGTGTGTGTTTCTCCACACAAACATTAATGTGTCCAACACCTTGTCCAGACATCGCCTGAAAAACATTCTTTGAATTACTTAATTGAGGGGTAACTCCAACTTCAGAGAAAGAAGTGTAATTATTATTATTGTAGGGATCATTGTTCATGTTGTAGCCAGAAGATGTGTATCTAGCTAAAGGACTGATAGGTTCTGTTTCAGCCTTTGGTGAAGTTGCAGCCATCTCTTGGTAAACCTGACTTTGTGGGCCCAGCTCTCTATTATCATCCTGTAACAGAAGCCATGCCATGGTCTTTCTTTTATGGTTCTTGGTTAAACGTGGGAGACTGCTGAATTTCGTGTAGTCAGTTGCTGAAGACCCAGAGAAGAGTTCCACAAAGCCACGATCACCACCGGTGTGATGGTAACGACGGGCACTGGCTGAGCGCCCCAAAGGACTGTGGGGGCTTTGAGGTCTTGAATGAAGCAAGAAGTCCAGGAGACCCTCTTTAGTTAGGATGTCAACATCATTTTCACTACTACTGCGACCAAAACCACCTTTTTCATTATTTTCTGCAGCCCAGGCAAACCGTCTCTCTTCCAGTTCCTGTAAGCGTCGCTGTCTGGCTTCCTCTTTTTGTTCTCTGTCCAGATTGTCCTACAGGAGAGTGGACAATAGAAAGGTGTGACTAACATAAAACATGATGATTTCAATGTTATGTTCCTAGATATTTGACATCTGTAGCATGTTTCATAAATTTACCAAATGTCAAATGGCACCTTTCTGTACATTTCTATATTTATTTATTAATTTAAATGTATTTTTCAATTTTGAATGCTAGTCAATAAAATGCCATACCTTTACAGCTTTTTTAAACTTAAGACAGAAGTCCTGGAAGATTCTGAAGCACTCATCAAGTTTAAAGGTGTCTTTATCTTCACAAAAAAAGTCAATGAGCGCATTGCCCTCCTTACGCAAGTCCAGCCTGCGGCATTTAAGGTCCTGCAGGGCCTGTGTAGAACTCTAAACAATACGATATAAGCAAACAGTATATATACATATACAGTACAGTATATTACAATTACAATATGATATTGAGTTAACATGATGGTGCAGGACATAAACACTAAACAATAAAACAATAGACAATAGTGAAAATTACATTAAAAAAATTATATATTCTACTTTGCAACTGTCATTGGGAGAATAATTAATTTACCTGCAAAAATGGATCTAGCTGCTTTTGAAGTTCATCGTCATCCTGTAACTTCTGCTCTAAAGAACGTGTTTTAACATAAAGAGAGGAGAACTCTGCCTCGATGTTTTCTACTGAGATTCTACAGCAATAAAAATCAATTAGGCAGTGAAAGAAAGAGGAATGGAAGCAGAAAATTGAGGAGATAAAGAAGAGGAATAAAATGAATGTCAAACATGGAGAACCGACAGCAATGCTTCAAGAAATCTTACAACAAATTTTCAACAAAGTAAAGTAATACCAATCTGGTACAGATCCAAAGAGGTGGTATATCAGGCTTAAGATGAATAAGAGAAAGTACCTTTTTTTTTTGAAAAAAATTGTTTTTTACTAGTTTTTTAGAAAAAGCCAAGTTCAGATTATTTTAGTCCCAATCTGGTCACACAATACAGCTTAATCTGGCTAAAAACCGGCCACAGACAGCAAAGACATTTACAAAACCAACTACAGCTTATTTTGTTTAGGGACATCTGGGTTCATCTGAAATAGGTTATAATACATCAACTATAGTCTGATGTGTAAAAAAAATGTCGATTTTGTTAGCATTTTTTTTGTTTTTAACATTGCTGTTACCTGGCTGCACTCTGAACATGTATTAGCTTCTCTGGGAACTTCAAAAGGTTTTCATCTTTTTTCTGTGCTTCCTGTGGGAAAAGAAAAGGTCACAACAATAAAAATAAATTAAATTAAAAAGTAAAAATAAAGTTAACGTGTAATAAGAACTTCAAATGCACCAGACTGCATTTGCATTTGGCATGCATTTGGTTCTCTCACACTTACCAGTGCCACAAAATGGAGTAGGTTCATGCCAGGCTTGTTGGCTTTTGTGTCAGCCAAAGAGAGCAGTGAGGACAGTTTAAAGCCCACAGCATTGCCTGCATATCCACCCTATAAACAGAGAGAGAACATAGACTAACAGTCAAAACAAAAAACTTTTTTATAAATTAATTTTCCAGTAAAGTTTCCACATCTACTATTCATGTGTGCTTTATGCCTTTTATCCACCTTGCTACCATTCACACACCAGCACCAAGCATTAAAACACTGTGATGTCATTTGGCAGATGTGACATCATATTACCTTTAAACAGCGCTACCATTTCATGTTTTAATAAGGCTAGTTAATTTATCATAAGACATACTGTTACAGTAAACTACAGGCTAATTTTATCATCTGCTCATATAGAGGAAAGCTCTTTTGTTTCAGTGTCTATCCACTTTAACTACATTGTTTTTACAATATAAATAAACATCATTTGCAACTACCACGTCACAGGCTTACAAATAATTGGTGTGAAGTAATTGTGTCAGCTTCTTTGCAAATTGGTAATTGGTTCAATTGATTTGATGTCTGTGTGACTGGTTTAAACAATGCAGACATCAGAGCATCGTAAATGAGCTAATGTGCTGGCATTTCGACAAAGTGTCTTGTTCACAAATGACCTTAAATGGAGAAATGCAGTTAAATTTATGGAAAACTTTGTATGTGTGAAAGCGCTTGTGTAGTCAATGCTGTGAAAGCCCTTCCTGGCTGTTAAAAATGTCAGAGAATGGTGTGACTGAGATTTTCAGTTTCACAGTGAAGTAGCTGAAAGTAAAGAGGACGGGAAAAAACAGAAAGAGACAAGGAGATAAGGCTAGAGACAAGAAGAGAGAATTCTTACTGCATTCATGATATTTCCTGCTTGGAGAACCAAGTGTAGAATGGCATGGAGCTCTTCACAAGTCATTAATTCTGTGGAAAAATAAATAGAAATTCAGTAATCACAAACCATCAACATTCTATGTGCTATTATTACTATTAACTGTTGTTCTTTAACGGTTTTAATATATATATATATATATATATATATATATATATATACCTTATAATGTGTATATAATGAAAGTTGTTAGTGTGCCTAATATTAATTCTACTTTGGTGCTGCCACGGTATTTATATTCATGATATATTTATATATCTGAGAAGTGGTGTAACAGCACTTGTCAATGTCAAAGAGTTTAAAATGATGATCAAATAAAAAGGCGTGGTTTATGGTCACATGCACCAAGCATAAATTTCAGAGCTATGCTTCTGTTAACGGTTATAAGTTTCAATATGTAAGTATCTACACATTTAATATTTGACAGGTGTTTCACAACAGAGATGTTGAACAACTGACAGAAATAATCAAAATATAAAAATATTTCGCAAATTTATTAACTGTCAATGAGACAAGACATTAACAGATCTGTTTTCATCATATTAGACAAAAGATTCATAATAAATGTGCACATATTATACTTGAATTTAATAAAACTAATTCACTTTTTACATTCACAATTATTTATAAACATGAATATTAGTTAATCCTTTGTTTACTTTCTGACATATGCAACAATTAAAAAAGACAGTATCAGTCAAAGCTAAGTTTTTGTGGAGGGAAGAAGTACAGGGCAAGATAAGGAAATTGAAAGAAAGAAAAAGAGAGAAAGTAATTGAGATAAGAAAGGAAGAGCGAGCAGGCCTACTGCCCACTGTGCTCAAAATGGGATTGGCATTATTGCAATGTAACACCTATCATAGTCATAGTACTATTACTGAAACAAAAAAATATATATATCAACTACGGGGGTTGGACAATGAAACTAAAAACACTGGCCAATTTAGTGTTGGAGGTTTCATGGCTAAATTTGACCAGCCTGGTGGCCAATCTTCATTGATTGCACATTCCACCAGTAAGAGCAGAGTGTGAAGGTTTAATTAGCAGAGTAATAGCACAGTTTTGCTTAAAATATTGCAATGCACACATTATGGGTGACATATCAGAATAACAGATTGCTGGCGCATCTGTGACTAAGACAGCAAGTCTTTGTGATGTATCAAGAGCCACGGTATCCAGGATAATGTCAGCATACCGCCAAGAAGGACGAACCATATCCAACAGGAGTAACTGTGGACGCAAGAGGAAGCTGTTTGAAAGGGATGTCCGGGTGCTAACCCAGATTGTATCCAAAAAACATACAACCACAGCTGCCCAACTCACTGCAGAATTAAATGTGCACCTCAACTCTCCTGTTTTCACCGAAACTGTCCGTCGGGAGCTCCACAGGGTCAATGTACATGGCCGGGCTGCGTTAGCCAAACCTTTGGTTACTCGTGCCAATGCCAAACGTCAGTTTCAATGGTGCCAGCAGGGCACACAAAATCTTGGGCTGTGGACAATGTGAAACATGTATTGTTCTCTGATGAGTCCACCTTCACTGTCTTTCCCACATCCGGGAGTTACGGTGTGGAGAAGCCCCAAAGAGAGGTACCACCCAGACTGTTGCATGCCCAGAGTGAAGCATGAGGGTGGATCAGTGATGGTTTGGGCTGCAATAGCATGGCATTCCCTAGGCCCGATACTTGGGATGGATGGGCACGTCACTGCCAAGGACTACTGAACCGTTTTGTAAGGACCATGTGCACCCAATGGTTCAAACATTGTATCCTGAAGGCGGTGCCGTGTATCAGGATGATAATGCACCAATACACACAAGCAAGACTGGGGACAGAGTGGTTTGATGAACATGAAAGTAAAGTTGACCATCTCCCATGGCCTTCACAGTCACCAGATCTAAATATTATTAAGCCACTTTGGGGTGTTTTGGAGGAGCGAGCCAGGAAACGTTTTCCTCCACCAGCATCACATAGTGACCTGGCCACTATTCTGCAAGAAGAATGGCTCAAAATGCCTCTGGCCATTGTGCAGGACTTGTATCTGTCATTCCCAAGTGGAACTGATGCTGTATTGGCCGCAAAAGGAGGCCCTACACCAGGGGTCCTCAACTATATTTGTCAGAGGGCCAGAGTTTTACCAGACAGTCGCATTGGGGGCCGGACCCCCAAGAAGAAAATCAAATAAAAATCTAATTTTGGCTTAACATTATGTTTAATGTTTATACTTTTTCCATTTCATTACAAAACTGAAGGCATTTGATTCAGGCTCCCATCACCTATACCACAGTCAACCACTAGGAGCGATAGATATTTTGCTTTAATCCTCTGGGGTCCGAGGGTGTTTTGGAGCCCTGGAGAAGTTTTGACATGCTCTGACATTTGTGCTTTTTTCAGGTGCTTATGAA